>LPNX010850564.1:292016-305079 GCA_001517045.1 Pseudotsuga menziesii
GGTGGGGATAGAGAGAGAGTGGGGGGGTTAGAAGAGAATGAGGAAAGATAACATGCATGCATTTATTAACGTGAGTGATTTAGTTTTAAAAACAATGTGCATGCGTTCATCACTCGCGTGTGTTTTTAATTTCAAAAAGGAATGACATGAATAACGTTTTCCACCTATGTGGTGGATGGGTTGTTCGTTTTGGTTTTAGGTTCATATTGTCAAACCTGTAGGTTTAGTATGCAATATTAAATATCCACATTAAAAATTATGGAAAAATAATGTTGCACAAGAAAAACAAGTTATCTACAACTTTTCTATTTCAAAACATTTCATTGTTTACATACCAAACCTACCAAGTAACATACCAATCTTATATTTTAGGAACAAAATCATGTTTTTTTAATTTTTTTTATTAGGGTTTAGGAAAAAAGTAACATATAAATATTAGGATAGCTCCATTTTCTTGAAGTGATACTAACTTTCCATAGATAAAAGTTATATTTTATGGAAATTTATTGGATTGTATATGTTTCATCTTTTTACACCATGCTCTAAAGACTTGCACAAGTACCTTTAATATTTATTTTTAGTGGTAAGATTTATGTTTTTCTAGGTTTGCACTACAACTAATGTGTCATAATTAAGTAGCATTAACTTGGACTAACCCTTCATTGAGAATTGTTGTTTTGATTGATAGGAAATTTGTGTGGGAGATTAGTGGTGCCACAGGAAAAGGTTTGAGGAGAAGGACAAGGGAAGGTCGAGCTAGGCCACAATGTGGAAAGGATTAAGGTCAAGACATTTTGAGTTGGATTTAGTGCAAATGTGAAAAGGAGGGCCAAGCCTTGTTGGTAGCTTGATATTGGGGTTTGAATTATGCCATACAGTGAAGTAAAAGAGGCATAGCGGAGGAGGAAGAGAGGTTGGAGTGTTCAAGGATTGAGATAAATGTTGCATCAGGATTTTCATAAGTTCAATGCCTCCAAGAAAATCAGATACAAATTTCATACGTTCATTTCCCATGTTAGAATAGTAATCCAACCCCTTAGTACCTTATTCTAAGTCCCTAGTCAATTTTATTTGCATTTGTGCATTAACACACTATGGTTTGGACTTAGGTAGCTTAATTGAGAAAAATAACCAGTTAAATTGGAGCCTTCAAACCTACATGAGTGATCCATCTCATTCAAACTCCACATGTGCACCCCCATTCATTTCTGGTGCACTCCCATTCATTGAATATGGTCTTTGTGGTTGACTAGGAATGCTAGGGGTGGATTTAGTTTGATTTTGGACCATTTTGAGAATTTAATGCCCACCTATATCCTCTCACACACCTTAGTTTGCACACCCATGCATGCCAAGGAGTCGTGATTTCTCCAATTCACTTCATCCACATCCACACCTCCATTTGTGACTGTTTGGGCTAAATTGGAGTTGCAAGTTTGGCCCACTTAGGGGGGATTGAGTCCAATTTTTCCAATTTCACTTGTATAGTCATTTTGGGATTTCTAAGCCTCACAAATCACTTCAGATGTAAAATAAACCTGTTACTAACATATTCACATGTTATACAGTCAAACAATATCCATCTTCAGTTCACACTTGTAGTGTAAAATTGTCTCCTTTCATGGTTTTTTGTTGGTTTTGCATGTAATTCAATTTGTTAGTTTCTCTAAGGCTCCTAGATCTTGCTATATATAAAAATAATCACATAGTATCATACCTTAGTGGATTTTAGTGAGTTTCATATCAATCTTGAGTGTTTGAGTTGCATTTTTTAGAGAAATTCTAGATAAAATTGATTGTTGTTTGCAGGACTTTCAACAATTTTCTCACCATTAGCACAGGAAGAAATGGAAGAAACCCATATATTTCTTACCCCCTTCAATTTATTCGATTGGAAGGAAGAAATGGTTATTCAATTGAGATCCAAGGGTCTCTATAGAGTTTCCATGGGCACAAAGGTGTAGCCAAACTCTGATGTAGAGAAAGCCAAGTACTTCAATAGACTTGATGAAGCCTATGGATTTCTATGCCTGAGTATTTCAAGAGAGCTTTTAGTTCATATGGACATTTTTACAACCTTAAATGAAGTATCGTCTAAACTAGAATCTCTCTTTGGGAAAACTAATGAATTGAGAGGACATGAGCTTGAAAACGAGCTCATAAGCCCAAGCCCAATGCATTTTGAAACTATCCAAGAGTTATTCACAAAGTTCAAGTCTCTAGTGCTTCAGCTGAAGTAATGTGGTATTGAGAAGAAAGAGTATAGTTGATACTGTCCATCCTTTCGAAGTTAGGCCCAAAATTTTTAATGTTTGTAAGCACCTTTCATTCAGGAAAGTTGACACTTTGAAACTGATAGTTTCCAACACTAGCTATCTTTATGGAGTCCCTCACCCAGGAGAAAGAAAATATAGTCAAAATGGGAACCATCAAAGCTAAGGATCAATCCTTGGACATGGGTGTTTTGAATTCCTCTAAGGGAAAGTAGAAGCAAAGAATTCAAAGCAGTCAGAGAAGAGGAAGTCTGATAAACCCAAATCCAGTGATGGGGTTTGAATCCTCCTAAGGAGAAGGACAAGAAAGGGAAAGTGAAAACCAAATGCACATATTACCACAAGGGATGACCTATAGAAATCTCATGTATGAATCAAACCATTTATCAGATGGTGCAACTACTGGAGAAAAATAATATCCTTGTCCCAGATGGCACAAGGAAGAAAGATAGCAGCTCCAGTTTAGAAAACAAGGAGAAATGTCATTCCTTGGTAGTAGGTACTTATAATTCCTCAACCTTAATCATTGCTTCAAGGGCATCTAGACACATGGTTTCCACCAAAGATACATTCTCCTCCATGCATTTGAATGATGATCTAGCAGTTTGAATGGGCAATGACTCTGAAATCTACACCAAGGGAATTGGTAGGATTGATTTGGAGCATGGTTACTTCAGTGATGTGATCTATATACTAGAATTGGAAGAAAATTTGTTGTCAATCTACCAGATGACTCATACAAGATAATCCAAGAGAGTGACATTCACTCTAGACTTGGTAGATATTACCAAAATCTCATTCAACCAAGTTGTGGCAATTGGGTATGTAGTAGACCACCAAGAGAGGATGTACAAGTTCTCAAATTTTATCCCTAGTTCCAATTACCAAGATATCCTCTCTCATGCCAATGATTCTTCCAAACTATGGCATGAAATTTTTGGACACATGAACCACAAGTATCTCCAAGCTTTGCACAAGAATGAGATGGTGGAATGAATTCCTCTAATTAAATCATCAAATGGAGCTTGCATTGGTTGTGTGGTTGGGAAGCATCCAGAGAGAAGCTATGAGAAGGAGGAGACAAGGAGAGCCTCTCAAACTTTTGGATGGGTACATTCAGACCTGATTGGTCCTCTTCCCACTCCCTCCTATATGTATGAAGGTATGTACTCACATTCATTGATGACTACTCGAGATTCTATTGGGTATACTTCCTAAAACTAAAGTTTGAAGTGTTTGAATAATTGAAGATTTGGAGGTATTTAGTAGAGAATAAAAGTGGGAATAGGATAAAGATCCTTAGGAATGATAATGGGAAGGATTATGTAAAAAAAAAATCTGCAGCAACTTTATAACGAATGTGGAATTTAAATGCAACATTCAACTCCCTACACACCACAACAAAATGGTGTGGCAGAGAGGAAAAATAGATTTCTCAAGGAGATGGCCACATGCATGATTGAGGAAAGGGTTCTAAGTTCCAAGCTATTTTATGAGGATATTAATTGTGTTTCACATATACAAAACATGTAATTCCATAAATCAATCAAAGGAAAAACTCCCTACAAGGCATGGTTTGGCCATAAACCAAATGTCTCAAATTTCAGAATTTTTGGATCAAGAGCATGGGTTTGAATTCCTTCAGAAAAGAGGAAGGATTTGCAGCCACAGAGCAATTAATGCATCATGGTTTGATATGGTGAGGAAACTAATGTTTATAATATATTTTACATATCTACACTAAATATTTTCATTGAGATGCATGCACAATTCGAAGAGGAACCAATACCAAATTTTGAGCTTACACCAAGGGAATGCTCTTCTTCCCAACACCTTGATGAAGTAAGTGATGATTCATGCTCTGTATTTTCTAATAATTATGATATTTATATGTCTATATATGAAATTAATATACATGATACAGAATCAAGGCCCATGTGGGATGAAAAAATCATACAAGTTGCAGGGGAATCGACAACCAACCCCCAAGACCCTAGGAAGACTAGATCTCAATCTAACAATGCTTCCTAAGCAAGTGAAAGTTCTCTTGATGAGAACTGTTATATGCTGATTGGATATTATCCACAGTCATATAAACAATATTGTAATGACCCAATATGGAAATCAGCAATGGAAGGATAATTCCATTCTCTCCAAGAGAATGAAACGTGGGAATTGGTTCCCCTTCCTCGCAAGAGGAAGCTTGTTCAATGAAAGTGGATATTTCAAACCAATATTTCTGCCGATGGCTAATATGTGAAGTATAATGCCATATTATTTTCTAAGGGATACTCTCAATTACATGGTGTGGACTACACTGAAACCTTTTCATAGGTTGCAAAGATGGCTTCCATAAGACTAGTTCTAGCAATTGCATCTAGTAAGGGTTGGAAAGTGCACCATATGGATGTTAAGAGTGCATTATTACATGGTGAGATACATAAGGAGATATACATCCATCAACCTGAAGGTTTCCAATATCATCCTTCACTTGTTTCCAGGTTGAAGAAATCACTATATGGACTCAAGCAAGCCCCAGGGCTTGGTATGCAAAAATGGATGCTTTCTTTCTCTCAATTGGTTTCATTCGATGAAAATATGATAAAAATGTATATTTTCAGAAACATGATGTTGTTTTTCAGGTTATTTTATTGTATGTAGATGAAATATTAATTACAGGAATCTGCAGCAAACAAATTGGATCAATAAGGGCATCCCTACACAGTGAATTTTCCATGACAGATCTAGGATTGCTAAGACAATTTTTAGGATTGGAAATTGAGAAATCAAAAAGAGGCATCATGATGAGTCAACCAGATTATGCTTCAGACCTTCCAAATAATTTTAACATGGCTGATTGTAATCCATCCAATTTCCCTTTCCTTTCTGGCATTAAACTAGGTGAATCTGGCAGTTCTCCTTTGGTAGATTGTACATTGTACATGAAGCTAGTTGGTAGTTTGATGTACCTTACACACACAAGACCCAATCTATATTATGATTTAAGTGTTGTAGAAAGGTATATGCACCAGCCATATGAGATCCATTGGAAGGTATCCAAAAGAATCCTCCAATATGTCCAGGGAACAAAGAACTTTGGGTTGCACTATGTAGCTAGTTCTTCACTTCAACTAGCTGGATTTTCTTATTCGGATTGGGATAGACATCCCACTAATAGAAAATCAACTTCAGGTTTTGTTTTAATGCTTGATGAAGGTCCTATTTTATGGTATAGTAAGAAACATCATACCATTCTTATTTCTTCAACAAAGGCCAAGTACAGGGAAACAGTGAATGCAGCCACACAGTTGTTTGGTTGCAAGGAATTCTTTGAGAATTTGGTGTCACAATTGATTCTCATACCAACATTTGGGTGGATTATCAAAGTTCCATCAAGATATCTACTGATCCAATTCAAAAGAAGAGAAAAAATAAATTTGAGATCCATATGCACTACATCTGAGGCTTAGTGCATGACAAAGTAATTTCCTTGCAGTATTGCCCATCCATCGAGAAAAACTGTTGATATATTCACCAAGAGTTTCACTGAGAATACCTTCAATCACTTGATATTTTTTCTTTTGGAGTGAGTGATGCATGGTGATTGCTGCTATTTTTTTTAGGTTTCAGCCCCATGTCCATTCTTGAGAGAATTTTTTGTCCCATGAGGTTTTCCTTCTTTACCTCACTTCACATGGACAAATAAATTTCTTGTTATGTATTGAGGTGACTTTAGCCTTTGTTTCCAAGGCCTCCCACTTTATTTCATGATATACACTAAGTTTTTGGTTAATAGGGGGTGTTAGAATAGTAATCCAACCCATTATTACCTTATTCTAAGTCCCTAGTCAATTTTATTTGCATTTGTGCATTAATACACTATGGTTTGGACTAAGGTAGCTTAATTGGGAAAAATAACCAGTTAAATTGGAGCTTTCACAGCTACATGAGCACTCCAGCTCAAGAAAACTCCACATGTGTTCCCTCATTCATTCCTGGTGTTTTCCCATTCATTGAATGTGGTATTTTTGGTTGACTAGGAGCGCTAGGGGTGGATTTATCCCAATTTTGGACTGTTTTGAGCATTTAATTCCCACCTAGAGCCTCTCACTCACCTTATTTTTCAAACCCACACATTCCAAGGAATCATGATTTCTCCAAGTCACTTCATCCATGTTCAAACCTCCATTTGTGACCATTTGTGCCAAGTTGGAGTGAGTTGGCCCACCGAGGGGGGATTGAGGCTAATTTGGCCAATTTCATATGTACAATCACTTTGGGATTCCTAAGCCTCACAAACCACTCAATATGTAATATAAACCTATTACTAACATATTCACATGTTATATAGCCAAATAATATCCAGTTTCAATTCACATTGGTTGTGTAAAATTGTTCTCCTTTCATGGTTTTTTGTTAGTTTTGCATGTAATTTGATTTGTGAGTTTCTCAAAGGCTCCTATATCTTGTTGTAGATCAAAATTATCACACCCCAAAAGAAACTACGAATGGATTTTTTTTCCCAAATTATCTTATTATGCTCTCTGCATCAACACTGAATATCATACTACCACTATTACTATTTTCTCTTTTCCATTATAATCCCCTCAGTCACCCTTTAGTATTCACATCCCAAGTATACTTAGTATCTCTATATGCATGGGATTCCCCTCCCTTCTGTACTCATTTTATAGATCTGACTCAAATGGTAAGGGCATCGTCGTATATACCTTGAAGGCATACTAAATTTTAGGGTTCCAATCAGGCATAGCCACTTCCATTCAGTTTATTACACACTATATCCATAGTAGGATTGATATTGGCATTCCTATAATTCATCATTGTTATCACACACCCTAGTTTGTGTATCATCAAGTTGTGTCACATGCAATGTGATTCCCATCTGGAAGAACCTTCTCTTGATAAGTACACTACCAGTCTCAAAATGATAAAGGAACTTAAGTTCCCATAAGTATTATCAATCATGAGTTTACATTACATGTAGGTTACCACGTAGGGAGTGTTAGTAGCCTAACAATTTCTAACTACAATGACCAGCATCAACTGCAATTATCTGCAAATAATTTGACAAATAATTGTTTGTTATCTCCATGAAATAGTTTATAAAAAATAACATTTGATTCAAACCCAATAGAAAAGTGATTTGGCAGTGACTAAAACTATTGACAACATCATTATGAGAGTGAGTTGTGTTACAGTTTTCTTCACTGGAATTTGGTTTAATTATGGTTAGGATTTCCTTCAATTATTGCATTTGGAAATGAACATAGTCATCCAGCAAGTAGTTAAATGCAATGTATGGTCAAATGAAAATGTGTAAGAGTTTGATAACATAGTTAAATAAAAAATAAATTAAATTCTTAGATATGATGCAAGGTATCTACCTGGTTGTACAAGATCAAATATATGATCATAATATGTTAAAATAAATGATTGACCATCCTATAGTTAGTTTGTTTCAACAAATACATGTGGTTCAACCACAAGGGATACATGACCCCATTCATCAAAATAGTCTATTGACTCATAATCATCCCATTTTCCATTGCTACAAGGTCCACAAAATCAAGCTAGTTTCTATGTTCATACTTGGAATACAGGGTTGTTTGAGCTTTAAACTGAATGAAAGCTACGTGTTTCTTGTATTATGTTGCAATGATATGACATGAAAAATCTATATTTCCCACTTCCCATAAATTTCTTAGTACATATCATCTCCCTATTATTTTTTTTTCTCTTTTGGACCACTTGACATTACTGGAGATCACAAATGAACAATAGATTTTTCATCTTAGATATGAAAATTTGTTGTAAACTTCATGTCCTTCCTTCGAATTAATTTTTGGATGCATGCATCAGCCTTATGATGCTAACATTTCCCATTCTTGGTCTCAAAATAGTTCCAAATATGATGCACATTGTATGTTCCATACAAAATACTCAACCACTGAAATACATAGTCATTTTTGAATTAGCTTACAAAACCATCTAACCATATCCAATGTCGATCCATCTATATATGCATCTCCTTCAAGAGATCATAAAACATTTTAGAACACTGATCAGATAATGTAGGTCATGGAACCTATCATCACTTATGTAGAAGCTTGTCTATTTCACTATTATCCTCCTATCATAGTTGTTGTCTAACACATGACTATATGTGATATGTATCATTTTGATAACTTTATCTAAATGATAATATATATATATATATATCTCATTATATGGATGAAGGATGTATTTCTCAGCAAAATCCATAGATCACTACAAAAAGCTTGAATCATCTTAAAATCCACAATTGATAATATTGTACATGTGGGAAAGGTGTCTCTCCATATTCAGAACATTTCATATTACCATCATGCTACATGCACATGTTGAATGTATTGTTTGGTTTTTACAAAAAAATCCTTCATGAAATCACATACTTGTAGCTAGTGACACAAATATAAAGGGATAATTGCATTGTGGCCTTTAAAATATATATGAAAATTTTGAAGGTGCAATATGAAACAATACTAAATTCACTTACCTAGGAGTTCACAAATGCAATATTTTTTCTTTATTTCATGTTGTCCAATTGATATGTAACATACTTTAAGCTCTACATATCTACTATAATCCTCCCAAATTTGTGCTCCTCGCTTTCATGAATGCATTGAAACAATATATTGAATCCAATAAACCTACAACATGTTCCATATAAATAATATTTCCCAATATTTATGTCCATCTAGACTTGGACACGTGATGCTATGAATAATTTCCATCAATGAAATTGGAGGTAGTATGGATGAGCACTCCTATACAATGTTAGTATGCAAAACACGATGAAAGTTTACATAGTCGTCATAAAAATAATCAAATTATAAATGGTATCTACAACAACATGTCTTGAATTCCACTTAATATGAAGATGGAGCACGGAGCAGAACGAATCCTCTTCCATGGCTAGGGTTTCCCTAGCCGCCGCCTTGCTTCTCAGAGCCATGGATCGCTGGCTGCTGCTCTTTGCAGAGCCATGCTTGCTAGATCGCTGGCTACTACTCCTTGTGCATTAGCCTAGTTTTTCGTGGTTTCAGCGTGGAGTCCTCTCAGGAAATGGTCTCTCATGCCCAGCTCGCCACCTTCAAGGCCCTTGTTCAAGCTGCCGCTCCTTAGGCAGCCTCTCATACTTCATCCAAGTTCGTGAAAAGGATGGACGAGATCCCCTCTTTGGAGTTCTCTCCTTCGGATCCATGCCAGAAAGCTCTCATCCTATTTGAGAAAGCCCTCATTGGTAAGTTCACAGGGTTATGGCCCAGCCCTAAGGCAGTGGAGATTTGGATCTCAGAACATTGGAACCCTCTTCTGCAAGGACAGGTCTCTCTCTTTGCAGCTAGACAGGGGTTTTTTGTATTCCTGTTCTCAAATAAACAAGAAAGAGATCTAGTCTTCCATTCGGGCCCTTTTTTCATGGGCTCTAGAGGTATGTTCTTAGCCCCTTGGTCTCTGGGGTTTAACCCAGAAGTAGAGATCACTGCCGCTCCAGTCTGGGTAAGAATCCCTAACCTCCCTCTTCATCTTTGGGGGAAAATCACTCTAATTGACATTGGTAATAAGTTAGGTCGTTATCTAGATACTGCAGAACCAAAAGGGGGTCAGTACATATGTGCCCGTATCTGTATAGAGGTGAATCTAGAGAAAGGACTCCCAGAGGCCCTAAAGCTCACATTAGGAGAATGGAGCCACATTCAAGAACTGGATTATGAGCAGATTCCTTTCAAATGCAACTTTTGTCATGTTTACGATCACTTTGCTAAAAGCTGCCCTAAGCTTGTAGAACCACAGAAACCAGCAAATCTCCCATCTTCCAAAGATCTAGAGTTCCATGCGGTCTCTAACCGACACCGTCCTCCCCAGCGAAAGGAGCCTCAAGCGTCTCAGCACAAGGTTTCTCCTCAATATCCTTCTCCTCTTACAGATACTCCATGGCTGGAAAACAAAAATAGTTTTGAAGTTCTCCAGGAAGATGAAGCACAAGATCCTGAAGTTGCGGTTGTCCTAGAGCAGAGCATCCCTGGTCCCTTTGGCTCCATGGTGGTAGGTGATCCAAAACCTGCTTCTCCAGGTTTTAGGAAAGACCTCAACACTTCGGGTCACGAGACCCCAGTCTAGGCTGGGTTGGATTCCTTGGCCCCTTCGCCTGAGGGAACTTCTAAATCCGAAGACTTTTCAGCTCCTTCTCCTCCCCTCACCAGAGGGCGAAAGACAAATAAAGAACGTAGAGAAAAGGAAGCAGCCTCAAATATCAGCTTGGGCTCTCAGAAGAAATTGGATCCTTTCATTAAGGGGATTTCCTCTCATCCTATTTAATGTTTTGTTTCTATATTCTTCTCTGCTCACAATTCGTGAGAGTCTATTCTTGCAAGCATTCTTTTTCTCAAAATAGCCTCAGAAGAATTTGGGATTCTCTTCTCAAAGCACTTGTAAGAAGGCTGACTGTTCTATTAGAGGGCATCAACCTTCTTTTTCTGGATTCCTCTTTGTATGCTGGGCTGGGCTACAACCACTTTTAATCAATCAAAATTTTTAAGTTTTTGTCAAAAAAAAAACATGTCTTGCAGTCTATGCATATTCTAACATAATAAGTTTTACATTTCTCAAATTATATTTTCCCTAGGTTCAATTCTATGTGTTCAGTTTGTAATCTCTTATAGAGCTCTATTTTTTTCATATCAACGAAGTGCTTAGTGTGTGGATCATGATCATTAGTACATTTTCTCAACTTTATCACATCTCTTTGATTGTATGAAGGCCTAGTATATTCATGCAAAATGTTTTGTACTAGTTCCTTAAGAGCGTCAATTAATTTCCTATTTTAACAAGACAACCTTCCAATGAAGGCTCAACCATCTATAGTGATTTGGTTTGTCAAGTTTATCTCTTATAATAGAGTGCTTTTGAAGATTTTTCTATTAAATTTAAAAATGCTAGAATCTTTGCATCACAAAAATGGTTATGCCTCGTGTACTTGTTTACAAGAGATTATGACAACACATGACGGGAAATATAATTATCTTTTGAAAGAGTAGACTTTCCAATTGTATTAAAATCCACCTGAGGATTTCTAACAACATGATTACTAGTATATGAATCTTTGAATATCTTTATGCCTAAATTTATCCTAACAACAACTAACAATGTGATTTTAACAAATTCAATAATATTTGACAATTTGATACATTAATTTGTTTATCTAAGGGATGCTAGAGGAATTTCATTCACTTGAATACATCTAGGACTTCTTTGGCATGCAATAGATAGTCGAGGTAAGGAAGGTGGACAAGAAATGTGAATCCCATCACTAGTAGATTATATCATTGAATTCACTTGATATTTGAGATTGGGAGTGCAATGAAAATCTGTGTGGTCTATATATTCCACTATGTTTCTAGGATGCGGGGATGTGGGAGCAGAGAAACATAGGAGCAACCTATATAGAAATTTCTGTCAATTTTTAGGAAATTTCAAAGGGGACGTTAGGATCTTTAACATAGGGGATCCCACCATAAATATTAGAAAATTCATATTATAATACATAAGTTAGTAAAGTCTTTAATTTTATAATCTAAAGATTGATACAAGTTTACAACATACATTAAGTGAAATAATTAAATACAACCATATGTAAGCTATAACTAAAAAAAAAAGATCAAAAATACAACCATATTGAACAACGAAATGAAATCAAGGATAGAGAAAAACAAAATAGTTGACGGTGTGGCCCCTTGTCATTTATTTTCTATTTTTTGGTAAAACAGACAAAGGAAATGCAAGGATATAATTTTTAGGAGGGAAATGTTTCCTTTCCTCCAGGAAATTTACCCTTCTTCATTTCCTTGATTTACCTTCATTTGGGGATGTGGGGGGATGTTTGCGATGGAGTTTCCAAGTTTCTGAGAAGTGTAGGGGCATGGAATTACGTTTCCTACCCTTAGGGACGCATCCCCACATCACACTAAACATATGATTGTTCAAATTCATCTCGTACATGAGGACTTTCTTCATCAAAAGGTTGTAAATGAGTAACTTGTTGAATATCTCTAGGTGAATACCAATATGATCTAGGAAAATTTGAAGACCTTCTTCTTCAATTGGATCATTGCTTTTTAATGGAATATTAGATGGAAGTTGACTTGATATTGGAATATGAATGGACTCAATTGGATGCATACGCTTCACTTATGGTATTGAATTATAGATCACTATATCATCTAATGTGTAAGGATTCGAGGGGGTCACTAGTGGATGCCTAAGTTTTTCCATACCCGACATTTCCTTCTCTTTTAGTTCAAGGACTTTTTCAAGGGTAAACCCTATCCTTCTATACTTTTTTCTCTATTTCTTTTGTTACCCATGTCCAAAAGGTTATTATTAAGAAAAATATCTCCAAGAGGTTCTAATAGAACAAAAATATGTCAAAAATAGTGAATCCAATTAGTTTAAGAAACAAAGAGCACTTGCAAAAGAATATTGTTCATAGGATTTGCATGTTTGAACAATGACCTACATGTTGTGAGGAGAAAGAATGTTGGGATGGAGAAAGATATTTTTTTCTTATGTAGAAAATAGCATGCATGCATTCCTTATTCAACATTATCAAGTGTTAGGGGGAGGAGCGGAGAGAGAGAGAGAGAGAGGAGTTTAATAATGGTTAGAAGAGGATGGGAAAGAGAGAGAGGGAGGGATATGGTAGGAATAGTGGCAGGGGTGAGGAGCAGGGG
>LPNX010850564.1:308509-373941 GCA_001517045.1 Pseudotsuga menziesii
ATTACAGGAGAGAGAGAGAGAGAGGGTTTGGGGAGGAGGAGGTTGGTTAGAGAGAAGGGGGGTATAGGGGTAGAGAGAGAGAGAGAGTGCAAGGGGAGGAAGGGGGGAGGTAGCGATAGGAGATACAAAGAGAGGTGGTGGGTTAGGTGTGAGGTAGGGAGAGACAAAGGAAGAGGATATGTGCTAGGGGGTTGGTAGAGAGAGAAAGCAGAGGGGGTTAGGGGTAACTTAAGGAGTAGGGGAGAGAAAAAGAGTGATAGAGGAGGTTAGTAAGGGTTAGGGGGAGGAGGAGGGTTACTGGTAGGGGAGAAGTAGGGGGGGAGAGAGGGAGAGAGAGAGAGAGAGAGAGAGAGAGAGAGAGAGAGAGAGAGAGAGAGAGAGAGAGAGAGAGAGAGAGAGAGAGAGAGAGAGAGAGAGAGAGAGAGAGAGAGAGAGAGAGAGAGAGAGAGAGAGAGAGAGAGAGAGAGAGAGAGAGAGAGAGAGAGAGAGAGAGAGAGAGAGAGAGAGAGAGAGAGAGAGAGAGAGAGAGAGAGAGAGAGAGGGGGGGGGGGGGGGAGAGAGGGAGAGAGAGTGGGGGGTTTAGGGATAATGGGAGAGAGAGGGAGAGAGAGGTGGGGTTAGAGAGAGAGAGAGTGTGGGAGGAGGGGTTAGAAGATAAAGATAAATTGTACGAGTGTGAGGGGGAGGGTTAGAAGAGAATGAGGATAGATAACAAACATGGAGGGTTAGAAGAGAATGAGGAAAGATAACAAACATGCATTTAATAATGCCATTGTGTTAGTTTTAAAAACAATGTGCACACATTCATCACTAGTGTGTGTTTTTAATTTCAAAAAATAAAGGTGTGAATTAGTTTTTCCACCTATGTGGTGGATGGGTTGTTCGTTTTGGTTTTAGGTTCGTATTATCAAACTTGTAGGTTCGGTATGCAATATAAAAAATCCACATTAAAAGTTATGGAAAAATAGTGTTGCACAAGAACGACAAGTTATCTACAACTTTGTTAAAACTATTTCAAAAAATTCATTGGTAAAATCATGCTTTTTTTATTTTTTAATTATGGTTTAGGAAAAAAGTAACCTAAAAATCTTAGGCCGGAACCCCATTTTCTTGAATTAATACTAATTTTCCATAGATAAAAGTTATATTTTATGGAATGTAACTAGAATGTCTATGTTTCATCTTTTTACACCATGCTCTAAAGGGTTGTGCAAGTACCCCTAATATTTATTTTTAGTGATCAGATTTAAGTTTTTCTAGGTTTCGAGTACAACTAATGTGTCATAATTAAGTAGCATTACCTTGAACTAGCCCTTCATTGAGAATGATTGTTTTGATTGATAGGTAATTTGTGTGGGAGCTTGCTGGTGCCACAAGAAAAGGTTTGTGAAGAAGGACAAGGGCAGGTCCGAGCTAAGCCACAGTGTGGGAAAAGATCAAGGTCAAGACATTTTGAGTTGGAGTTGGTGCAATGTGAAAAGGAGGGCCAAGTCTTGCATGTAGCTTGAGCTTGGGGTTTGAATTATGTCATAGAGTGAAGTAGAAGAGCAATAGAGGAGGAGGAAGAGAGGCTGGAGTGTTGGATTGAAAGAAGTGTTGCACCAGGATTTTCATAAGTTCAATGCCTCCAAGAAAATAAGATACAAAGGTCATAAGTTCATTGCCAAAAGCAACCACGAATGGAGATTTTTTTTCCCAAATTCTCTTAATGTGATCTCTGCATCAACTTTGAATACCATACTACTACTATTACTGTTTTCGCTTTGCCATTATAATCCCCTCCGCCACCGTTTGGTATTCACATCCCAAGGACACTTAGTATCTCTATACCCATGGGATTCCCTTCCCTCCCCTGCTCATTTTCGAGCTCTGACTCAAATGGTAAGGGCATCGTCGTATATCCCTTTGAAGGAATACTAAATTTTAGGGTTCCAATCAGGCATGGCCACTTCCATTAAGTTTCTTACTCACTATATCCATACTAGGGCTGATATTGGCATTCCTATAAGTCATCACTGTTATCACACCCACTAGTTTGTGTATCATCCAGTTGTGTCACGCGCAATCTGGTTTCCATCTTGATGAACCTTCCCTACACTACTAATCTCAAAACGATGAAGGAACTTAAGTTCCTATGTGTATTTTCAATCGGGTGTTTACATTACATGTAGGTTACCACGTGGAGAGTGTTAGTAGCCTAACAATTTCTAACTACAATGACCAGCAACAACTGCAAAGCATTTGACAAATAATTATTTGTTATCTCTGTGAAATAGTTTATAAAAAATAGCATTTGATTCGAACCCAATAGAAGAGTGCTTTGGCAGGGACTAAAACTATTGGCGACATGATTATGAGAGTGAGCTGCGTTACAGTTTTCTTCGCAGGCGTTTGGTTTAATTATGGTTGGGGTTTCCTTCAGTTATTACGTTTGCCGATGAACACACTCATCCAACAAGTAGGGGATTTCCAGAGTATAACATGCTAAGTAATTGTTTTTTAACTTGTTATCCCCTAATAACAGAGGTGGGATACACAGCGAGAGGAATCCTTACAAGGTGGCCTCTGTTACCACTCAACACAATCTCTCCAAACACAAATGCGTCTGTAGCAACGTTCACTTTTAAGGTCACCAATAACGATCTAGACGAGTTCTTGTGTATGGTGAATTTGTGAGGCGTTATTTTTACCTTCACGCCTTTTGGCTCCGTAATGTTGGCCTTGTACACTTCTTTTGGATAATCTCCACCTACATTCTTCACCACTCGATGCACTTTTCTAGAGCCTATAAGATTCCCGACTGTGATTGAAGCAGTGTTTAGATCTGATGCCCAACTCATTCTCAATGGGCAACCCATCCCTGTTGCCTCACGCACAGAGGCCTCGTCTACCCCCGGCACAGAGCACAGGAAACTCATATAGTCATCAAAATCTGCATGATCATTATCACCATGCAAATTCATATTCAACAACTAATTGTAAGAATGAAAGGGTGCTCATATAGCTAGGCTTTTACAATAAATTTGGAGTGAATTTGGATTAGTACCTGCATCAAAAACGAGGCCCGGATCCATAGCCTTGGCAGGGTTGACGAGACCTGCACCATAATCGAATTGGGTGGCTGCTCCGACGAGGTTCCCGAACTGGGCAGATACATTTCCCCACGGACTCTGCGCAAGAAGCGGGTTTCCAAAGCGATTTGTAGTTGATGCAGTCGTCATGATAGCGGAAGCAATTGCCGCTGGACTCCAATTAGGATGATTCTGTTTGATCATTGCTGCAACTCCTGCTACGTGGGGTGTCGCCATACTGGTTCCTGAGACCATTGCGAAGTTCTTTTCTGTTTTTCATCATAAACAACATGTACTTATATATCAATTTCATGAAAACCCCCAAATAACCTACACAAATGTTTGTGACAGAGATTATGATGGAATCTCTTGATTTCCATGACTGCTTTTGTTCAATTATTAAATGTAAGACATACAAGAACAGGAATTTAGGGGCAATTGTCAGGCCCACAAACTGGATGAAGTTTTGAGTAAACTACCCTTGCTCCATGATATCATAGGATCTGTTTTAGAAGAGAAAATGGTTGAGTTTTGGTACAAAGATCAATGTAGAACCAGGGTGGGGGGTGTATTTACTATTAGTTAGGCGATGTTTTACTATTTCATTTTTAATGCAGAAACAGGGTAATGTTAATGTCTTACCATTTTAGATTGCAAATTGTTTAGAGGAGAAAAACAGTTTGTGGGCAATAATAGGGATTACCTTTGAAGGTTTTGTCATCTATGCTGGTTGGGCTCCAAGCAGCCCATATGAGGTGACCGGGAGCCATTATATTCGGTTTGAGGACATCAGCAGGTTGGCCAGCTTTATTGTTGAGATCAGGACCTCGAGAAGAATAGGAAGCAACCATTGGGCCCTGACCACTGTATGCCGCAATTCTACCGTCCCCAATTCTAGCGAAAGCTCCAAATTCTACGACGGAACCATTTGTATCGCGCCTGGTATTGTTACTGTAATACGCCAACAGGTTCTGAAATACATTTATGGAATCATATTAATGAAGATGATCACAGATCTTTATCATAATGGATGACCATATGACTCTCTAAACCATTAATTCAAGGAAGTTGTCAAACATACCAAAGAGGACTGCTGATCTAGGACAATGGTCCCAGGGGTTGTAAAAATAACAGAGCCACTCCTAAAGGACAGCGATCCAAAAGTGGGATCTATTGTCATCAAAAATCCCGCAGCCCCCAATCTCTGAGCAGTGTCTGCAACTGTCATGAGGCTGGCAACATCCAGGTCGAAGTCTATAGTATAGCTGCAGATTAAAATGTTTCCTTCAACCACTTTCGCGATGAAGGCCTCCGGATACTGGCAAGTATTCACTCCGCTGTAAGAGCTGTTCACGTCGAATGCGTCCAGAGCAGTGACCATCTTGTAATATACTGAATCTCCTCTAGTGGGCGCTAATCATCGCAAATTTTAACTACCCATGTTAGATTTCGTGTCAGCTGTGAATATTGAAAGATGAATACAATTCCAGGCATATTAAGCAGTGACAGTGGCACATCTGTGCTATTGAATTACTGAACTAATTTAGTTAACTTACGAGAAAGACCAACCCCGGCATATTTTTGGCCATTGCCCAATTGAACAAAGTTGCCGTATGTTCTATCTGTAAACGAAGCAGCGACTGTGGAGATCCATGGACTGAAGGACACCACACTGCTGGCGACAGGTCCGTTATTGCCAGCTGCTTGAACAACGAAAACACCTGCTTTTACTGCGAATAGGAGCTCAATGTCCAGGACATCCAAAAATGATGAAACATCCGAGCTAATACTAGATGGGCCTATTGACAGACTGAGGATATCTACTCCATCTTGGACTGCCTGCACCATTATTTCAATAAGTTGTGATGCCAATTGGTATAAATCCATTTTAAAAACTCTGATCTCTAGAGCTAACAAATGGAGATATAAATCCTTTAGAAACTTCATCATACTAAATTATTTTTCTCCTTTTCTCCTTATTAATAGATTAATTTTAATAGATGATGGTTCATTTTGGAATCAAAAGATTTTGGTATCAACATTGGTTGATAGATTGATGATCTGCATAATCATTGACAGTCATTGTCTATTTCAGTTTTAGTTTGCCTCTGTTAATTAAGTAATTAGCTACAAACTTCACTGCATGCTAATGCAAGTGAAGAATTAAAAAAAATTAGCAGCAATCTATAGCTAACTTTTATGCAATATAATCACTGTATAAGAAAATACTTCCAAATTCCAAATAAACACTATAAACTGCATGCTAAGTGACGAATTAAAAAAATTAGCAGAAATTTATAGCTAACTTTTATGCAATGTATAAGAAAATATTTCCAAATTCCAAATAAACACTATAAACTTCACTGCAGGCTAGCTAAATAATTAAAAAATAGCAGAAATCTATAGCTAACTTTCATGCAATATAATCACTGTAAAATACTTCCAAATTCCAAATAAACAATTATATATATACAAAGAGAGAGACATTTTTATTTGAGATTTGGGGTGGACTAGGGCTTACCCTTTTTCATCTAAGGAGGAGGATGAGGATGAGACGAGTACTGTCTAGATTGATTTTATGGTAGTCAATAATAAAACTAACACAAGTTCACATTGTTTGTGGCTGGATCAAGTCCATAAAGATCAAATGGTTCACAGATAGTTATGAAATGGAAGACAATTTGGATTTTTTTTTCCTCTTATTTTTATACCATTCCATAACTGACACATAAATAAAATGCAGTTATGACTTATTAAATAATAATAATAATAATAATAATCTATTTTTAAGGTCACCCCCAAGCGAGACACCAAATTGGTGTATGAGACCCCCTTGTTTATGGGACAAGGGCCCCCCCTCTGCCCAGCGATTTAACTGCTAAAGTCTACAGAGGTGTACATACACTACCCCCTCTGGATTTGAACCCGTGACCTCCTAAGAGGAAACACATGCCCTTGCAAACAAACTACATCAAAGATTTATCAAATCATCTAAAGAAATCTAACAAAAGATTATCTACTCTCAATACGAGCAGAGCAATTTTGTTACAAATTGGAAGTGGACCAGGAGTCTTTCTTCAGTCTCCCAAGTCGAATACGTCTTACTTCTCATACAGCAAAATATCAGGGTTGTATTTATCATTACTAACGTTTACAGAACTTTCAGAACAGCTGGTGAAAGAAGACATTTTGAAATAGCCAATGTGGAACACCAGACATTCCAAGCCGAATATTATGTAATACAATATGTGAGTATCTGAAGTGAACCTGATCAATTGCAGCTACAACATCTGCCAAGAATCCTCCTATGGAATAAATTGCTTTATAGACTGCAATCCTGTAAATTAACCAACAATCATGTTACTATGGGCATTCACTTATACGTCCGAAGATTCCACGTCCAAGGAAAACAAAAGTACTAATTTTTCTTACTGGGCCCCAGGTGCCATGCCACTCGCATTTCCGTAGTTGAAATTGTTTATGGTCACAGGAACTCCATGATTTCCAGCGGCAGTTGAGGCAGTATGGCTATTCATTGAACACTATCATGGCATTACTCATAATATGTATGTGATAAAATTTCAACTTGAATTTTATTTAACAATAGAAATTTGAAAAGAAATAGAAATATTACCTTCCATGGCCATCAGTATCTTAAAAACAGAACAAGAAGTATAAAGATGAATTGAAAGTAATACTGTAGAAATCTGAAAGGATAGAAATATTACCTTCCATGGCCACCGGTATCAAAAGGAGAGGCAGAATCTGCTGTAGCATTAAATTGTCCTGCTGCCTTTATCGATAAATCGAAATGCTGGGCACCTACAATCTTGCCATTGCAAGAGCCTTTGGGGAAATCTATAGCCACCTCGCATTTACCATCGTAATTCCGTTGTCTGTCTTTGGAATTATTTCGTCTCCTGGAAAGGGGACCATCAGCTAGCTGAGAATTGGAGAAGCTTGGATGAATGGGGTTGATACCACTGTCAATCACCCCAATCACCACTCCTTTCCCTGAGTTGCGAGCGCCACCGAGTAGGGGCCACACATGGGAGGAAATACCTAGGAAATCAGGAGTGTGGGTGGTCATTTTTTTAATCTTCCTGTCTTTCTGAATGCACCTTACCCCTTCTGCAACTGCCAAGCGTTCTACTGCCTACAGAAAAATCCATTTCTTTTTCATTCTCAGCTGTGGTATTAAACAAAATATACAAGCATCAACATACAAAACCTTCAAATGAGAAGTTACATACCTCAGCCGAACTAGTCTCTACAGCAAAACCATTGAGGAGGTGATGATAACTATACAATTTACTGTATGTGCCATTTTGGAGCGTATTCTCGAGCACCATATTGTGGCTTTTGATTAAATAGTTTCGGTATAACTCTACATATTGGCTGTCAGGCATCGATATTTATAAATATTCAGTTTGAGACACATTTTAGAAGAAAATCGATTACATAAATCAATACAAACCTGGTGGCATCCAACTTGACTCCTGAAAACGAAGCAGTAGCAGGGTATCCTGGAATTGAACCATTGTAAGAGACGACAGGATCATCTCTCATCAATACTACATGAACCTCCCCTCTCACGGATTCAATCTGAAACAAACCCAAAACCTGTATTAACAGGAAAATAATTTTGGAAGGCATAGTTGCCATTAATGAGTTAATACAGATTGTGGGTTCAGTAATGGGGAGTTGAATTGAGGACTTTGAAGCTTATTTCAAGTAGTGGAAGGAAAGATAGCGGCGTGGCACGCATGGTTGTTCTGCTGAGGGCAGGATATGCGTGCAGTAACAGCCAAGGCCGTGCATGGCAGCAAACGAAACATGAATAATATATCATTTGTTCTTCTGTTAACTGCTCAGCGTGCTCATAATACAAGTACACCACGCGCACGCATCCATACCTTTAATCACAACGCTCGCGTGGTTGGATCAAATTTGAAGGGCAGGTCCCATTTCACTTTGAAGGGTGGTGAGAAATTGAAACTTTCAATG
The DNA here is from genome assembly GCA_001517045.1 of Pseudotsuga menziesii. Lineage (NCBI taxonomy): Eukaryota > Viridiplantae > Streptophyta > Pinopsida > Pinales > Pinaceae > Pseudotsuga > Pseudotsuga menziesii. Next base: position 316,588 of record LPNX010850564.1, read on the forward strand.
TTTACTAGCATACTTTAAAAAGGGGAATGAAACACCTAAGAGAACATTGATATGTTTTAAAAACTAGAGAAAGTTGTATGTAGATAATACAAGTTTATGTAATAAAAGAAAGTCTAGAAAAAAAAGTGAAAATAAGTTAAGTCAAACTTCTAAATGGCTACATAGATGAAAATAAGTTTCCTCCAAAAAGCTTTTGTACATAAACTTTTTAAATTTGAAAACAATTAGTGAATAAGTCAATGTTTTCGCCTCTATCCTTTGAATGCCAATAGAATCTTACAAAACAAAAGAGTCCAAAACTCCAAGGGGCATAATTATAGGAGTTTTCCAAGTTTTAGGTAGCTTTAGAGAACCTTGAAACCCCTCCACGTGGAGGAACTATACCTTTGAAACTCACACCCGACCTGGACATGGAGAGACTATACCTTTGAAATTTAAACTTGAACTGTGCCAGACATCAAAATTTATGCACATCATAATTTGCACAAGCTGCACCATTTTTCCTCTCAACCATTCTCGTGGGTCCTCTTATAATCTCATGTATTGAAGATCATTGAATGGCCAAATAAGGTTGAGAGGCTAAGAAAATATTTTGTTTCAAGTTTTTAATATCCCAAGTCAATTTTCGTATTGAATATCGATAGTATATAGTCAAGATGTCCATTAGTAGCTTGTTGCTTAATTTTCATGACTTAATGGATGCATAAGCCAACCCCCTTCCGTGCACATATTGTAGCTTAGGGGCACAAGTTTTGATAGACGTAACATTTCCATTGAATTTGTTCTTACCTTTTCTCTTCACTACAAGTAAAGGAAAAGGCATGGTGCCCTTAGTTCCTTGTAGATCCCAAAACCATCACAATGGAATGCAAAGGCCCTCTGAGTCGTAAGCTTTGATATATGAAACTAAAAATTACAATCCAATAAACACAAAATAATATGACCACTCATTAGACTCCCATAAACCTTTCTTCAACCTTCAAATTCGTATAAGTTTTTCTCTCTTTTTCAAGTTCTGAAACTTGGGTTAGCTCCATTAGTAGAGCTCATTGTAGGATAAAACTTTTTTCAAAACCATGGTGACGGCCTGGCTTGTTAATTTTTTAAATCCCAACCAACCTTCAAATCGCCCACTTGTTTTCGAGTGCAATGCCTTTCTGGCTCACAAAGTTTGGGTTTTCATATGTACAAATCTAGTGCCTTTGTGGCTCAAAGAGTTTGGGTTCTAATGTCATATAGCATTCACAATCATATGAATCATGTAGCATTCACAACACTTCAACCATGTACCATTCACACTCCTATGAATCACTTAGCATTAATCCATACATTTTTGTAATTGCGCTGAGGGGCATTCTATGTTGGTAGTGCACATGGTTTTAAAACCATGTGCAAGGCCTCCTAAAAAAATTGAATTATCCGCAAAAAAAATGTTGGTAGTGCACATGGTTTTAAAACCATGTGCAAGGCCTCCTAAAAAAAACCCATGGTTTTAATGTACATGGTTTAGGAGGGCCTTACAAATGGTTTTAAAGCCATGTGCAAGGCCTCCTAAACAACCCATGGTTTAATACCATGTGCAAGGCCTCCTAAATAACCCATGATTTTAGGAGAGCCTTGGACATGGTTTTAAAGCTATGTATGGGGGAGATGTTCTAATGTTCTTTCCTAACAAAATAAAAAATAATAAAAATATTATATGCGGCCATAAATAGTATTAAATATTAATAATAAAAATATTATTTGTGTACCTTAAATAAAAAGATGTGCCTTTTGGTATGAATTACATTAAAGCTGATAATTGAGTGCAATACTTAAGAAGAGGTCTGCACCTCCAAAGATTTGATCCCTCTCGGCGCTTGAGAGAGCCGAGCCTACGATTTGGATCTATGTTGGTATACATACAATTATGTATTCAATCTTCAATATTAATACCTCCAGAAATATGGAATGAAAACACAAAAAAGAAAAAAAAGTAGATACTTATCTTAAGAAAATAACATTTAATAATAATTTCACAAATATGGAAAACACAAAAAAGGAAGAGTACTTATCTTAAGAAAATAACATTTATTAATAATACCATAAAATTGAGAAAAAATAAAATTATAAAAAATAAGTGTATTTTTTAAAAATATTTTCACAACAAAATATAAAATATAAACTCTAGCATTTGACATATATATATTTTAATATATTATTATCAATATGTTTAATGCTTTATAATTTAAATTTAACATTATTCAATTCCAATACTTTGTGAAAATTAAAATGAAACTTATGACTAAATATAACCATTAACAATATTTTTTATAATTTAAAGGAATACAAACCATATTCAATTTTAACACACTGATTTGTACCTTTCAATTTATTTTAAAAGTTGTGTTTCACTTTAAGAACAACAACATTTTACCACGTTCCGCAGTGCTAGGGGATGGACTCACTATGATTGCTGCAAGTGTTGCTTGCATTCCCAGCACCTTCCTTAACTGAGTGATTGAGTATTATGCCACTCATGACGAGGAAAGGCAGAAATTGGGAAGGTGTGGCTTAGACGGACAATCTGTCTACCTGCCAGCCATCAGATGGGGATTCTAAATGGGACAATGGTGTATGTGGATTGGGACAATTGGGACAATAATTAAAGGTGGATTTGTGTAGGGTGCTTTAGTTGGCCCTTTTCCAGTAGGACTTATGGGTGAAGTCCTGAACTATAAATTCATGGATTAATGCAATTCTGATTTTGAATACGCTTTCTCTGAAGTGATTTTGCAGTTTTCTCATCAATTTTGTGTAGTTACATCAATTCACTCTGAATTTGTATTGTCGTTATTTCTGAATTTGTATTGTCGTTATTTATGATTTTGTTGTGGGTTTATTATCCTTCATTCTCCATGAACATAGTTGCTAATTGCATCTATGTATTTTCAACAAATTTATAGGTTTGAAGTAGATCTCTTAAAGAAATTCGCCATGAGTTTGTCTCCAGAGCAATCCCGTGCAAGGGAAATTTCAGCAAGTAGATATGAGTTTGGATGGGGAGCCTCATCATGTGCAGCGCCATCAGTCCTGGCCTGATAACCATTGTTGTAGTTCTAGGCAGCGCTTTACTGGTGGTAAGTTACTACAATATTTTTACTAAGTATTTAAAAGCTTCTCGATAGAGACTTTTGTTTAGGAGGAGACGTAGGAGTTTGGACTCTTAAGAGAATATACAAGTTGATGCTTATTCACTGGAAGGATTCCAAGACCCAAAAGGCTGGAAGATAATTACTCAATCATATGGCCTGGAAGAAGCTGTGAACAGATCCATTCCTTTGTGCAGATTCATAGAAGCTCATAGACATAATGGAGTGTGCAGTTTGTCTGGTTGAGTTTCAGGAGAATGAGGCTCTCAGGATTCTTCCCAAATGACAGCCATAAAGTTGAACGAAATATGACGGGGAATACCGCTGTGAAATATTATCAGGTTAATGGGTGAACTAGACTATTTTTTTCTTGGAAAGCATGTTGTTGGATGCCTGCGACCTATCTTGAAGAGGTTATGCTAGTGGAAGTGATGATCTCAGCCAGCCATCTGAGGGCTGAGAAGGACAATACAATTATCTTCGCTTTCAGTGGCTCTCTTGATCCGCATGTCTTTGGATCCACAACAACCAAATTCAGAGAATGCCAAATTAATCATTGTGATTGGTTACAGAAGCGTAGCACCCCGCTGGCCTACCCATCATAAGCGTAATTAAATATTGAAATAATTTTTGGAAGTCAATCTTTGCTTCTGTCTTTCTCTCTGCTACCTCCATGGTTCCTACTGAATCTGAATTTCAATATGCTCCAGTAAAAGAAGAAGCATAGGTGGTGTTTCCACCATAAGCAGAGGAAGCAACGGAAAGGGATAGAGCATAGTCAGTTTGAAAGCGAGATATGCAGCCATCAATTGCTAAGAAATCTGCTCTCCCAGATATAGTTGAAGAATCAATTGACCCAGGAAAGAAGGCAGAGGTAATTGGCTGAGTCAAACCATCAAGTTATTCCTAAGGAAGACCATCGAGGAAGCGATGGTCTATATGCCACCGACATGGGAAGAATGGGTCTACAGGAATTATCAACACGTGGAAGTTGCGCATGCATGTCGATATTGAATCCCGACACATTGCAAATTGCACTGGGCATTTCAGTTTCCATAGAACATTAATGCCACTTCTCGGGGAAACTCCTCATCAGCCATCCGCAGACGACGAAATGGCAAGAGGAGAAGCCCCTTAAATAACACTTTCGGTGTAATAATTCATTATTTTCATTTGAAAATGTAAGTGTACAACAAAATTTCATTATTTATTAAAAACAATGTATAGAAAAAAAAGATAATAAAAGAAATCCCAAGTGATTCAACATTTACATGGAATTAGTGAAGTAAACCATGTACATGATGACATGATGATTTATCACGACCAAATTCTTTTTATGGGGATTACTCAAGAGTTAGTATAGAGGAGGAGAGACTAAAATAAAGGCTGAGAATGAAGAACATGTAGGGGTGATGAAAGATGAGATTGGGAAAAATCCCATTTAGAAAGAGCTTCATGCACTTGTTTTGTTAATGTGAATGATAGGGATAACAGTTAGGAGTATTGGTTTTTGTATTACATTGTTATTTGGCCTATTTATTTTGTGAAGGGAAATGTTTGTTTCCTATCATGGGAAAGTGATTAGAGTAGTTGAGAACTACTAGTGACCTTATCTGAATGCATAATATGAAATTGGGAATGAAAGTAGCCTCATGGGGTACTAAAGCTTATTTGTGTCCAGAAATGTTTTGAGAAGATCTCCACTAATAGAAGTGATATGTTACAAGTCCAAAATATATCAGGCGTTATATTTGTAACATTAATAACAAAAACTAAAAAGATGATTTTTATCGAGTGCCAACGTATCCACCTAAAACTAGTGTACTTCTAACATTGTACATCCCTCGGAGATTTTTAAATTGTTGATCCTTGTTGTGACCACTTGATAATTACAATAACCAATGGTTCAAAGAAACAACATAAAAGTAAAAAAATTAGAAGAATGACTTTTCCATGACATCAATTCCTTACATGTTTTGAAATGAACTTGTCTACATGCTATTAAAAGCATTGTATTATTATCTTTCCAACTAAAAACATAAGTTTTTCCAATCCACATTTCCACTAAGAGACAAAAAAGTTCGTAAATTCTATGACAAAGCTAATTGATATGTTTTTCCATATGGACCTGGTTCATGAGTAACTAGACATTCAATTTCAAACTCCACCTAATCCCTAAGCATCGTCTTCACCATAATAAACCTAAGTATTAGACCACTTGAAAATTTACCCTTCAAACTTTAGTCTTGAGTCTACTAACATCTAGATGTCAAATGAGAGGGGTTGATAGGGATTCCCATTTCTCTTTTCAAAACTCGGTGCATATAATTATTATTCAAACACATTGAAAAAATATCAGATCTCACACAAGAAGAAGTTTGAGAGGGATTCTACAGTTATCTTTTCAAAATTCTGTCTTATATTTATGTGAAAAGGTTAGACAAACAACAAGGACTATTATATACTGTAATCTCTTTGTGAACCATACATGATTCAAAACTGTCATTTTGACAAACTTCCATCTTTACAATCTCTTCTCTTAAATTCTGTGTTGATAGGTTTGAGGAGTGGTATCTAAGGTAATTGTAGACTCAATTTGATATGTCAACATTACAAAACTTTATCAAGGTTCATAATCAAGACAATGAACTGAGTTGAGTAACCCATAAAGATTTATTAATATATCTTTAACAACACATTTCAAGAGAAAACTAGGAAATTGATAATGTTGACCATATAACTAAGACCAAACCCAAACCCTAAAAATGTTAAGCTAGATAATAAGGAAGTCTAAGTTGTGATTAAAAAAACACCCTAAATTTCTACAATGATTCTAAACTTAGAATAGAATAAAAATAAAAATTAAATTTATTAATTTAAATATTTTTCTTAATGAATAAATTGTGAATTGTTTAATCTATCTTTTTTAAACTATAGATATAAATGTAATATCTAATTCTAGGGTAAAAGCATGGTAGTGTTTCTCACTTTGCACCAAGATAAATGTATTATGTTATTATAAATATATTAAAAAAAATGTTTTTAAATATTTTAAAAAATATTTTTAACAATGACTTGTATATTATCTTCGTATTCATATAAAAAAAAAATTATTTTGAAATTTTAAAATGACAGTTTTTTGGGTCGCGCTTTTACGTACACATAAAAAATATTATTTGTATTAATAATTAATAATAATTAAAATATATCATAAAATAAAATTTAAAAAAATTTACAACAGTCTTAAAAGTGTCTCTAAAAAAATTGTATCAAGTATCAAGTATCAAGGGATTCCCTTGTTTATATATATTGGTAGACAATTTTTGCTTCTTGTTGTCATTAATAGAAAGATGACAGGAAAACGTAGGGCTCGGAGTCTACAACATTTACAATGTCAGTTGTTAAATATTTTATCCTTTCAACCTTTGAATTTCATTAAGGAAATTGGAATAATTCAAACACGTGTATTCAAATATTTTTCTTTCTTTCAACCTAATGTTAGAATTCATGCCAAATAAAGAGCATTGACAGATTTGTAACTCAAATACAAGGCTCTTTCTGCTTGCTCCTCCGCCCAAACTAAGTTGTGGTCCTAGCCTATGAAAACTATACATTATTTTGGTTTTGATTTCATTTATATAATGGGTTTTTAAAGGTTACATCTATTGATTATTCGAGACTTAGTCTGGCAGATGGGGGGTTGCATAATACATTAGAAATTTCAAACAACATTTTGGATGGAGAAATTTTAAACCCTTATATCTATAGCATGAGACAGAACTCCAACAAGAAACACATTTAAATTTTCTCCACGTATAACATGTTACACAAGTACAAAATGTTGTGCATACCTATAAATTCAAGACAACCAAGTCGACAGCTTAGCTCTGCGAAATCTTCTGGAGGAAATAGAAATTAGGGAGACACTAAAGCATAGAATTGGAGACTTGGTAGTCCGAGTCCCGACCTCCAACTGTCCTATACCTGTAAACCTAGGATAATGTTTTTTTCTCCAACAGACTTCACCAATATCTTTAAGTTCGAGGAAGCTCAATCCAACCTACCCAATGTTCTACCTTTGCTTCTCTTGATCCTACCTGTGATGAAGGTGGCACCTTCTAGTTGTCCACCGTAGAAGACAACGAGGAATTAGAATGTGCAGTCGTTGGTTTCTATGGAAAGATGACTGAAAGAAATGCCATCTCAATTCCCCAATATCCCGACGCTCCTGAGCTGGTTTACCTTTCTCGAGGTAGGAGAATGCATGTTTATGTATTTTACATGATTACAAAAAAAATCATTTTATAATTGCTTCTACATAACATAGATATATATGTGCAACTAAGGGAAACTGGGTATTTTTTTCCCAAGGTGTCCAGATATTTTCAAATATCATTCTTTGTTTCAAGGGAACTCAGGGCACAGATCAGAGAGCCCATGAGTGTAATAGAAAGAAGAATAAGAGGATTCAAGTCAAAAGGTGAGGTGAATGAGGATAGGAGATGTAATAGCGATATTTCCAGGAGCATCCCACCAGTGGTATAATGATTGCAATGAGCCTCTCCAAATCGTAGCCATTGTCGACACAACCAACCCTCATAATCAACTCAAGTGCAGGATTTTCCACGTAAGTATCTCAAAAAATTAAGTAATGATAATATTAAATTAGGTATATGATGAATTCTTTCGTTTATTTTAGAGCTAGATATATGCATATTGTACAACCCTTATCTCTAGGTGGAAATCCATTCTAGTTTCCTTTGTCTCTGCTGTGTACCCTCTTCCTCTTATGAGACAAAAAAAATAAGTGGACTAGATGGACCATGGGAGACTGGGAGTGTTGATTCAAATGATTCTAACCCCGAGAAATGAATGGAAATTGGAATAAATACTGGAATCTTGGAGTAACTAGTATAGGATATGATTCATGAACACAAAAAATGGTAATGTGTTGCTAGCCTTCTACCAAAGTGTTGTCATCCCATCCTAGTCCTGTCGTGGTCATCTAAATGTTTTGCACTAGGTGAAACCCTAGTCTAGAAACTTACAAACCCATTGGACCAGGTTAGGTTTGAATCCGACAAAGATTGCTCAATGCATTGTAAATTACAACTTGTAAGTTGCAACCCAGAAAACAACACCATTAATTTTTCTTAACGGAGCCTTGCCATTGGAGGGTTGTCAAATCAATTCACCATCCATAGATATGACTCATAGGATATTTTAATTTCACATCATAGACTCAAATAATCAAGTGAGTTATAATTTGTGAGATCATGTGACTCGGTGAACAAGAAGATGCAAGATGGAAAACCGAGTTGGCAGGCTGTCATTCACTCAGACCAAGATTTAATGAAGTTGGTGAATTAGTAATGCATGCTAATGCCATTAAATTCTTTAAAAGTGAACATCAAATCCTGAGTCATAGTCCCAAATGATCAAGTTGAAATTGGCATTGGGAAACTTAGTGGCTCACTATGGTCTGTGCCCATTGGGACCAAGATCCTCATCCATGATCCGACTATTCGAGGGAACCTGGGAAGACTCTGAGTACTGACTCTTCCACAGCCCACTGAATCACTAATAACCGATGGACGAACAAATTTTGTAGCTGCCCTTATGTTTCAAATTTACTGAGGCTTACTCAATTTTAATATTGACGGGATAGAAATGGAACTAACTTTTTTTTTACATGGTAAAATTCCTTGTGGCCTTCTATGAAGAATAAAATGTCCTTTGAAGGGCTCTAAAGGCTTCAAATTTGAAGTCTTCTTGCATGGAAATATTCTAACTGTTTGACGAACCATCCCAACTTTCCTGTTTGGATGGATTAGTTGTTTAAAGGATTTTGTTTTGATTCAAATGTAATTTACCAAAATTTTATGTCCAAGTTCTTTGTAAATATAGATAAATATTGTTTCTATTAGCTCATCATTATGCACTGTTAAATGATGTATGGACAACAAGGTCATTACTACTCTTCTACATGAAAGCTAATCCCTAGTACATTCAAATATTTGGACTCCAAAGACATGATTTGAACTCAATTAAAAAATCTTTGAGTTAAATAAGTTATTTTGGATTATATTAAATTTTAGAGATGTTTTTCTCATCTCACACATTTTCATCATTGTCAATAAGTGACTCAAGCATGTTGGGAAACTTGCTATATATCTATATAACAAATAACAAGTTTTTTTTTCTTTTGAAAAACTGGCTACCTTTATATTCAATGGAAACATGTTCATTTTTACGATACATATAGATGTAAGAATTAGATCCACTCATTTATGGAAGTCTTTTTGTAAACTTTCTTTTGGATATTTATTATTTTTATATGTAAATTGCTATGGATATTTAATTCCAATAATTTATTACAATATGCATTATTAGTTTATGTACCTCTTTCTATGTAGTGTTTTAGTTAAGTTTTATTATTCTAGCTTAGTGTTCAAAACCCTAAAATAATGAAAAGAATCTAAAAAAAATACCACTTCATCCATACAATGAATAGAAGATATACCCAAAAACTTAGTACAAATAAAAGGTGAGGACTATGCCTTGCTCTATTCTTTTTATATATGAAATGCAAATACAAAGAGAGGTGAAATCAATATGGAGAAGTTGTTGGAATTGTGAATTGTATGGATACTATTGGTATTTTTCTTCCTTTGTTTTGATCTGATATCCCATTCCCTTACTCGAATCAACTATCAAACAATAAATCAATACAACAAGAATGGAACTCCATCCTTTCCTAGCAACCTAGTATTTAACGTGTTTTAATAATCATAAAAGGTTAGGTTGGAGTTTATGATGCATGCCTCATCTCCTCATTAGGGTTAGGATTTTGGACCCTCAAAATGGAAGTCCACCTATGACTAGATAATCACATGTGAGTAATTGTAGTTGACATTGCATCCAATCAATACCATGGTGGTCATCAACATAGGCCAACTTATGGGAGACATAATTTTCTCAAACAAACTCTAATTGAGGTGAATGCACTATTGAAAAGCTCTCAATATGTAGCACAACATCAAGAGGCTAGAAATATCATCATAAAGTTTTGACCCCAAATATGATCGTTTAGTGCCCAAAACGGGCTCCAAAAGTTTTAAAAACCAAATCATCAACATAAGAAATTACTAGCCCCGAAATGTATCCTAAATAAGAAATGGATTAAAAAATGTATTAATATTTAATTAGCATCGCTAATCATGTAATTAGTCAAAGGCATATTTCACCAATTTTTTTATAGTTGCACATGATTTAATGCGGAGTTTGTCATGCGGTTAGATGTTGGGTTAACTAAAAAATTTCAAACCTTTGAAAGCGGGTAATAATGGAAACTCCCTCCAATTTTTTGTATTTTCCGATTTCACACAAAATATTCAAGGAGAGGCTTCCTGCAAAGTACCTCTGGTTGAGAGGGAACTTCATGATCTACATGTTTACTGAATCTATCTTAGATGAACGAATTCAGCGAACCTGACAACAACCGGGTGTATGATCAAATCAAATCAATAGGTAAGAATAATATTCATTTTTTTATGCCCTAGGTTATATAATTTCATAAATTTATTTTGTTTCGAACCTGATTCTAACAGATGACTTTTTTCCCCTGTCTAAATAATAGAGAGTGAATCCTTGTATCGACTAATAGCGCACAAAATTATATCGAGTACAACCAACACTTTTGATGTGCAAAGGTAAATTGAAATTCCAGGCCTCTTTTTTTTGTAAGTAAGATAGATGGTCCTTCTATTCCATATAAAAAAGAGAGTTACATATTCGGGCATACTGTAGAAATAGGGAGTCAAGTCATGGCTATGGAACCACCTAAGAAAGGTATGCAAAATGGTCCATACCGGGCATCTAAACATAATGACTATTTCCCAACCATTCAATGTTGGCAACATGATACATCCTAATAAATTAACATAATAACAAAAGAGGCCTACAAGGAGCATATAGACATAGTAGAAAAGAACAGTTAGAACCTCCTGGAGGATTCAACCTCATCCTCGGGGCTTTTCTGGTGCTGGCATCATTGTCTTCCTTGTTTTCTCTGCTGAAGGGGGCTCGAGGAATTGAATGAGGCTTTTCATGTGAGTTATCCCTTTTTCAGCATCCTCCTTAAAGATTCTAACCATGAGGTTCACACAATATCCGAAGATTTCCCCTTCACCCATGGACTTGGCCAAGATAAACTTCAGCCTCCAGTCATTGGACATGGTAATGTCATACCCCAGTATCAACCTGAATTCATCATATATTTCATCCTCCATGGAAGCGATTGATTTGATAATGTGAGTTGGAGCCTATTTTTGGGAAAGGGCCTCCCGGTCCACTTCCTGGCCACCATCTCCTTCCGAAGTCATTGTCCAATCATGTTGGTGCTGAAATCTACGTGCAAGGTCTTCAAAGACATGTTTTTGCTGAGGCACCCTGATACTGAGGTGCACAGTAGCTGAAGTGTGCTAAGGTGCCCTTATGCTGAATTCCTCATTCAAGATCCTCACCTTCGAGTTTGGAACCCCAAGAAAAGATAGCCCAAGACCAAAACCACAGTAATTGAAAGTAGTGCTTTGCTGAACGGAACCTACAAGGTGTAGCTTATCCTTTGTGATAGGATTAAGCTTCGTCGCGGTCCTTTTATAACTCTCGCTTCGTAGGAACCATGGAGTTCGACGACCACGATGTTTTGGTGCCATAAATCTTCAACGATCCCCAGGATCGATGCTTGATATTTTCTTTACGGCCTGTTTGGAGTGGGATAAAACTGTCCTTGGGTGTGGCACACTTGCTACTAGCATGGCTCAAAGGAGGAAGAGCATGTCATACCTTGTGCTTGTCCAGAACACTCTTGACAAAGCCAAAACTCTATCATAGCTTCGAATATATGTTGAATAGAAAAATGGTGGTGCTTCGCAGCCTGTGAGCCTGTCTACACTGTGGAGTGTCCTTGCACCATGAGTTATTAACAAATCCAAATCCTCATCATAGCTTCAAATATATGTTGAATAGAACGATGGTGGTGCTTCGCAGCATGTGAGAATGTCTGCGTTGCGGAGTGTTCTTGTGCCATGAGTTAATCCTGAGGGAGGATTAGGTGGCATATTCCACCTCGACACTTTCCCTCTCCTCCCGAGGCCTCCTCTCCCACCTCTAACACCCGTCATCCATTCCATTCTCACCTGCATTCGAGGGAAATTAAAGGCCTCTTATAAGACCTATTAAATTGATTTTCTAATTTTTGTTGTGCAATTTTTGTTTATAAGCAGGCTATATAATTATATATTAGATACTATATATGTATATGCAGTAATCAATTTTTTCCTTAATTTTTTGATGCAAAAATCTGTTTGGACCATCTGGATGCAAATATGAAACCTTGGTTGGAAGGAGAAAATAAATCAAATGTTCTTAGCAAAGGTTAGTATTTATGTTGTATTTACATTTCTTTTTACAAAAATGGATAACATTTTTACATTATCAAATATTGAACAACACATGAATCTTTGCAGAAAAGGCTAGCTTCGGCTCTGTGATTTTATTAAAAATAGGTCTCAAATTACATAACTCATTTCTCACGAGTTCTAACCCTTTTTTCATTGCATTCACTAGTTCTTATACAATTCCTCCATGAGCTGAAACAAAACCAACTCCTAAAAATAGGCATAAATTTCTTTTACATGCGTCATTCAACACTTAATAACTACTAACTTATTTTGAAAAATAATTAAAGCCTAAATAACTAATTTGTCAGCAGTAAATCCTCCATGATCTTTAATATCTTCGCAACGTGTACTTGGACCTTCCATATTTTTCCACTGTTTTCCATTGGTCCGTGGATGGCAACTTCAAAGTGAATATTTCCTTTGACAATTCAAGCAATTCCACATGATCCGTGTATGAATAATTTTTCAAACATGCACATGCTTGTTTGAAAGAAAAAATCATTTCAAACTCATCTGCCAACTTTTCCACTATTTTTTTGCCAGATAATGATTGGTGCATGTCAACAAAGCTTGTATGATCCAATCTGCATTCAATTAATTTGTCCTAATATTCCTTTTGTGTATGCATAGCACCTTTTTCTTCCAAAAATAATGGGAGTCCCTTCTTAAATAGAGGATCAGACATGTCTTTAAAAAGCTTCAATTGGTGTACCATGATATCTAGATTAGCCTAAACCGTGTCCAGATGTTGATGCTTGTTTACCACTTTTCTAGCCCAAATTATGATAGATATTATGTCCTTAATATTTGCAGTCTTCAACTCATCCTTTGTTAACCCATTTAAAAATTCTATGGCATTCTTATCATAATCAATACGTTTTTTATTCAATCTTTCTGTCACTGCTGTCATGGTCTTTTTAGATGATTGAATCACAACCTATTTGTCTAAAACATAATCTAGGTAATGTATCAACTTGTTTGCTTCTGCTATGAGGGAATCCCAGATTATATGCTTTGCTCACTGTACCGATTACTACCCTATGACATGTTTCATCAATTTTTCATTTTTACTCTATAATTCCTTGCACTTTGCTTCCCAGGCCTTTATCTCTTGTTCTCTTTTCAGAGCCAGAATTTCCAGATTTTTGTTCTGGTTTTTCAATCCAACTAGCTCCAATTATTTCAAACTAACTTGTGACATAACTTGAACAATGGTTTGTTCACCATACTAAGCAGAAAGAGGAATAATTGTACTTTTAATTTCTTTCTCTTTCTCTTGCATATCCTTCTCTTTCTTTGATAACTTCTTTTCTAATTCATCATATTTAGCTTTGAGAGTCTTCTCACTCTCAACCAAAAGAGACATATCTCTTTTCCATTGCTTTTATTTTTCTATAAATGTCAATAGTTTGGATGTGCAATCTGTTAGCTCACCATTCAAGTCTTATTTTTCCTTCTGAAGATCTATCAACTTAGAATATTATATCAGCTAAGTAGATGTGATCTTGAGCTTCTTCTTCAGTAGTTGAATGGAATTCTCTTTTTCATTCAATAATTTTTGTATGCCAAACCCTTTATCTGCTTGGCTCTCAACAACCAACAAATCTCTCTGCAACTTCTTGATCTGTGCTTAGTGGGATCTGTTCTCCACCTTTTCCTATCTAAGCTTATTCTCAATTTTGCACTTACTAGATTGCAGCCTTGATAGTTTCAGTGTAGCCTTTAACATATCAGTAAAAATAATTTCCCCAGTTTTCTTATGCAAGGAAATCATATCTGGAATGGGTATATTTTATAGGCTCATTTTCATATCAACAACCTTGTTCTTGGTTTTTATGGAAAAATTCGAAGTCTTTTGAGAATGATCTCTAACAATGACTAGAGATACATGCTTACCAGATAGTTTCCTTACCTCTACATAGAATTTTATAGCTTCCTCTGAAGCTACATCCTTGTCATCCTTGTAATTTTCAAATAATTATGACTTGGTTTTAAACTATGAGGTAGAATCAGTTGGTGTATCAGCAAAAGCATACTATTTGACCTGAAATGTAGGCCCTTTTACTTTCATCTGCTTCTTGTATTTCCCTTGATGTCTGAAACTTGGAAAATATCTCCTTCTTCTTCAATTTCTTGTTTCTTTGGTGTTATAGTTGTGTCTTCATCCTTTGTGTCCATAACATTAGAGAACTCTCCTTTGTTGGGTCTCTGAGAGAAATTGGATATGGGTGTAACTTTCTCAGCCTTTGGAAGCAAGATGGAAGTGCGACGTTGTGGTGAGGTGACTTCCCTTATAGAGGATATGGAGTCTTCTTGCATATCAACATCCCCCTGAGTTTCATGGGGGTAATCCAACTAGTTTGCAGTCTCAAGTAGACCTGCAACTTCAAAGTGTTCAAAAGGATTAGTCTTATTAACATGTATTCTGTTAGAGATAATATGATGGGGATCATAATTTATAGTAGCTTTAGTTGGAAACCCCATTTGTCTTAGCGAGATTTCAATCATTGTGTTATCAGGAATATATCATCTTCTACGGACAGACGTTGTCCCTCTAATCTGAATAGTTCTGATCCAGAACAAATGAGTGAATAACTCAGTTGAAGACCTTCCCTAAATGTTATAGACACCTGGAATGTAACTCTGATGAAGGACTTGTATACCTATAAAACATATCAAACATACAAAGACATCAAGCTACCAGAAAATCATCCACACATCCATATTAGTGACTAGGGAATCCAATAACATATATGTGAGATTTAACACAACAAACATGTGGGAAGGAAATCAACTTTGCATTAGAAAATAAATGAAAGAGGTTACAACCATGTTCCTTAGTGCCAATGCACTCCTTCATAAGACTAGCACCTTGTCCCCGATAGCTCCAACTTACTCCATAATTTCCCTTTGATAGATTAAGCCAAGGTATCAGATCAACAACATAACTCTACTATTTTTCTCTCCCCCTCAACCATGGAGTATGAGCTTGTATTTATAGGGCTCAAATGGATAGGATGGTTGAGATATTGATGGGTGAGGTGGCCATAAGATCCTACAAAGAGGGATCTCAACCTTAACCAACCCAGGTGAGTAGGGATAAGGTTAGACACGAGGCTCTTGTTCTAGAAGCATCAAGAAACCTCTTTTTTTCACTTTTTACCAAGAGCACCGATTATACCCCTTTATGAAAGAGCGGTGATGGGTAAGAACTGCGCCAACAACATAGGTTAAAGGTGGTGGAACTGCCTGGTTCTCACATAATTAGGGTGGTGTTGAACAAGGTACCACTTATCTGCTTGAGGGTAAGAGCGGTGCTACAATTTTGTATGTTGGAATCAACACCTAGAGAAGGATTCTCTTCAAGTTTGGTATTTAAGGGAAATTGTCTGTGTTAGGGATCCTATCACATGCTAGTGAGAGATTTTGATTGTAACAGAATTCCCCCCAAAGCATGAAGCTAGAGGGATACGATAGGAAAGAGCTTTGATAGAGCAAGTTATCACTTCAAGGTAAGAGCAAGCCTGATCAGAGAGTGTCATCGAATAGGAATCTGCAATACATCAATACTTTGAATCATAAATAGATGTAACCTCATCATGGTTGTATACCAATACAAGATAGATCCATGAGAGGAAAAAACAACCATGGCTACTAGAATACAGCATAGATCCATGTGATAGAGGAATCAAACTTGGACATAGTTACCAGATATACAATGTAGATCTATGTCATACAGATGCAAATTTAAGAATAGCCATGACCATGCAAATGTGGATCCATGTAGGTACTTTACACAATATACTCCATCACAACCTAGGAAGCAAGCTATGAGCGCTTAACAAATACCCAAGGTCTTCATCTCGTCTTCCACAAAGTATGAATCTATGCATGTGATTACAATGTTCTCAAGTCGAACATGGTAGAAACCAATTGATTACTAGTCAATAAGGTGAACCGTTAAAACATGCGAGGGAAATCATCATTGATGTCAATGATTCCCAAAGTACCCTAGTCCAATCTACTGAGTGTGAATAGATGTATTGGTCTCGAACACGTAGTAGAGTCTTCTGATCAAAGGCCAATGATGTGAACCTTTGTCAATAGCAAGAGAATCTGTCATTGAGGAATACATATATCAAGGTACTAAACTTGTTTCTAAGACTACTTCCTGGATGATGAGTTGATGTCGACAAGAATAGTCTCGTCGAAGGAGGGCCACAATGAATCCTGCATCGATGACAAAAAACTTAGAACAAAGTCTTGGAATATCGTAGATAATGTAACCATAGGACTGACTCAAAATACTGAGACAAAGGTTGTTTTAACTGCAGAGGTAAACTTCTTTCTTCCTTTGAACACTGGGTGGCATGAAAAAATACTTGGCAGCATGACTAGAACAGATAGACACACAATGCAACAGTGGACAATGCATTATTTTGAAAGACTCAAAGGAGTGACATGACTCATGAAAGTGGATCAACTTGTATGTCAACTGAATACCCAATTGATTGAATGATATGCAGACAAGTGCCATGTTCAAATGTGACAAACAAATGCCATTGGATTTGCAAAATGATTCCCTTCCCTTAATTCTATTAATCTTGTCTATTGATCTAGGAACAAAGCATCAATCTCATCAAAGATTAATCAACAAATAACTCATGAAATGGTGTAATCGGCCTACAGGAATAGTAACCGCTTTGTATTCACATAAAGAATGAATAATTACAATTACAATGTCATGCTAAAATCATGAATGAATGAGCAATTTGAATCCTCAAGGAGGTCATTCGAATTGAATGAGTGAGTCTAGCTTAACTGACTGTAAGCCATGGTTCACACTTAGTTAAACACTGATCAAAACCCTAATTGACTCACCTAAACCCTAACTGAATTCGAAGTGCAATAAATGACTAAGTCTCAACTGAAAGAGATCAGACACATGTCATAGCAAGCCAACCATCAAGTGCTAGTGCTTCAATGACTTCAATGTACCCCGATGAGGTTAACTGAAGCTAAACTGAACATGAGAATTTGGTGGAGGCACTCCTATTGACTCCAGTTCATTAATTAATCATTAAATAATCAATTAAATGAATGGAGGTGCCTTCAATGAGCTGTTTAACTAATTGTAACCACCAGTTAGCAATTAGGTGCATTAATATCATTCAGATCACCCCTGGAGTGCTCCAGTTAGACTCCCCGAATGTAGGAGAAGGCTAAGTTAGCCTCCTTGACTGAAGGTAGGTGTGGGTGTGACTGGATGATGTCAATTGATGCTCCACTGATGTAAATTAATGTCAATTATACTTAGGATAGTGTTTTAACTAGGCCAATTTGACCAAAAAGAGTGTGTATGGTGGTAAATGTCTCCAACACCCCCCCTTAAGTTATACTCAGGAAGAGTTAGAAAACATAAATGCATAAAAATTCTAGGGCCCCGACAACTAAGGCCATAGGTCACCCTGTATAATGCTAAAACTGAAGCAATGCTCAAAACAAACTAAGTGAGGAAAAGAGGGAAAACCCAGTGGGAAACCCCCCCCCCCCTTCAAGATGAACACTGAAAGTAGTCCGAATCACCCTAATGAACTCACCCCCAATAGTGAATGGAGGTAACTGAACTTATTTTCTAAAAATCTCTTGGTGAATATGTCTTCAATCTGCTCATCAGTCGGGCAGTATTGCAAAATGATGGTCCTATCATGCACTAGCTCCATGATATAGTGCATGTGGATCTCTACATGCTTGGTCCTCTGCCTAGTAATTGAATCTTTGGAAATATTAATAGCACTTTTATTGTCACAAAAGAGGACAATGGACAAAGTACTACCAAGATCAAACTCTAAAATAATTCCTTGCAACCAAACTGCTTGGATGCAAGCATTCATTGCTCCTCAATACTTGGCCTCTACTGAAGATAGTGCTATGGAAGCCTGCTTTTTGCTTGACCAGAAAATGGGTCCACCACCAAACATGAATACATATCTGAAAGTAGAATTTCTATCAATATAATCACCCGCCCAATTGGAATCTGTGTATCCAACCATCTCTAGCTCGGAGTCTGTAGTATAGTGAATGCGGTAGGTCCTGGCTCCCTGAATATACTGGAGGATCCTCTTGGATACCTTCCAATGAATATCATAAGGCTACTGCATGTATCTTGATACAGCATTCATGGCATAACAAATATCAAGCTGAGAATGTGTCAAGTACAACAAGCTACCAATCAGCTGTCAATAAATAGTGCAGTACATGGGAGGTGTGCTTTTTCCTTCTTCAAGGCTGATCACTGAAAGGAAAGGGAATGGTTTAGGCCTATAATCAGCCATGTTAAACTTTATTAATAGGTCTGAAATTTATTTGGACTGAGTGACCATAATCCCATCAGAATTTTGCTCAATTTCGAGCCCCAAAAATTGTTTTAGAAGCCCCAAATCACTCATTTCAAAGGCATTATGGAGAGCAGTTTTGATGGCTGAAATGGAGGCAACTATGCTACCTGTGATCAGTAAGTTATCAACATATAAAACAATTATAATTATGTGACCATCATACTACTATAAATATACATTTGGATCTGATATACATCTCTGAAAGTTTTGCAAGAGAAGGAAGGCATCCATCTTGGAATACCACTCTCTTGGGGCCTGTTTTAACCCGCATAGTGACTTCTTTAGCTTGAAAACCAAATATGGATCAGTAATGTAGCCCTTAGGATGATTCATGCATATCTCCTCATGAATATATCCATGCATAAATGCTGACTTAACATCCATGTGATGCACTTCCCAGTGCTTGGATGCTGAAATTGCCAAAACAAAGCGGATGGAGTCCATTTTTGCAACTGGTGCAAAGGTCTCATGGTAGTCCAAACCTTGGACCTAAGAGAAAAATTTTTCCACCAGAATTGCCTTATATTTTCAAGTGCTTCCATTAGCAGAAACCTTGTTCCAAAACACCCACTTGCATTGAACCAATTTCCTTCCCGGAAGAAGAGAAACTAGCTCCCAAGTAGTGTTTTTCTGAAGAGAATTCATCTCTTCATCCATGGAAACTTGCCATCTCGGATCCTTTAGATCATGATAGTAGGATTTTGGATATAAAATAATAATCAAGTAGCAAGTTTTAGATAGAAAATTATCGGGACAAGAGAGCCCAATACCTACTCTTTGGAAATCAGACCAGGTTCTCCTTGGATCATCCGGATTTCCAATGTTGTCTCCTGTGGAGGAGAGTGTTTGTCGGGCCCATGTGGGAAGATGATTTTGAACTTAAGATTCTGATTCAGCATATGATGATTTATACACACTGATATAAAAAATCATAGGATCCAAATCAGGGTCATCACCCCCAATTTCATCATCCAAATATTCAGTAGAATAGGAAGGAAATTCAGCAATTTTCTCCTTCACTAGTTCCACCTCCTGAAGAGGCTCATCGAACTTGACACTTCTCTCGATGATGATATATTTGGTATTAATATCCAGCAGCTTGAAACATTTAGATTCATTAGGATACCCAATAAATAGACATTCTATGCTTTGCGGTTCCAAAGCCCTTCTTTTATCAAGTAGAATCCGGGCCCATGTAATGGACCCAAACACCTATAGGTTCGACACATCCGGCTTGTGTCCGAAGTATGCTTCAAAAGGGGTCTTCCCTTTCAAATATGAGTGTGGAACCCTGTTCTAAATGTATGATTCAGCATGCATGGCCTCAGCCCACAAATTTGCAGCAAGCTTCTTGGATTCCAACATACAGGTGGTCATCTCCTTGGGAGACCGATTCTTCCTTTCTGCTACTCCGTTCTACTGGGGAGTGTAGGGGATTGAATGTTGGACCTGAATACCACTTTGGGAGAATATGTTCAGAAACTCATTACTGACATACTACCCTCCATTATCAAATCTCAAGATCTTGATCTTAAGCCCAGAGGCATTTTCGATCAAGGCCTTCATTTCAGAAATTTTTTCACATACTTCTGACTTGTTTTTGAGAAAGAAAACCCATGTATACCTTGAAAAATCATCAATAAAATTAATAAGATACCTTGATCCATTCATGGATGTGATAGGAATTGAACCACTGATATCAGAATGTATCAGCCCCAATATGCATGTAGCTCGGTTTGCCTTCCCCCGATCGAACTTGTGCTCAGGGTGTTTTTTCCAATCACACAACCCTTGCAAATTCTCGTGGTTTCCTTGATGACCGGGAGGCCTTCATCCATGGAGTTTTTCTGTAACTGCTGCAAATATTTGAAATTAATATGGCCGAACCTCTCATTCCATAGCCTACTAACCTCATTTCCATGAGTTAGCAAAGCGGTGGGCTTTGCATCTGTAACAAAGTGAGAGAACTCATAATCAGCCCCAAGTTTGGAGAGTATGGCGAGGATGAGATGCTCATCCTCCTTCTCCACTTTGCATTGCTTCAAGAGTAAAACAATATGCTTGAACTTTGTGAAGAAATCATTTAGAGTCTCGAAATTGGAGGGTTGGAGAGACATGAGTTCATTTTCGAGATGGTAAACCCTCAAGTCATCATGCTTTTTGTATAGAGTCTCTAATTTGTCCCATATTTCTTTTGGAGTCTTCAATCCCGCAAGATGGAAGAGAAGGTCTCAGGAAATAGAGAGGCACAAGAAACCGAAGGCTTCATCCTTCTTGTTCAATAATCTTGATTTTTCTATGGAAGATCCAGGCTCATATTCAGTGTCCATGGTGACTCTAAAAAGTCCTTTGGAGCGCAGCTGAATCTCCATATCACCTTTCCATGAGTGGAAATTGTATGGAGTCAAGAGATCTACTGAGGAGGCCATCTGGATGTATTGGAGCGAATGCTTCACCTATAGAAACCTGAAAATAAAAACAAAAAGGGCAATGTAAGGTCGGACAACCTGCACATTTTAGGCTTTCATCACACCCAGCATAGTCAATCAAGCAAGCTTGATCAACAAGTTCTTTACTTGGGGTATTAAGTGGCAAGCCTTGGATTTTGGTGCAGTGCTGGATTTTTGAGCTATTGCTCAAATTTCATGCAGAAATCTGTCAAAAAGCTTGTTTTTGAGAGATAGAGCTTCGTCCCACGTAAGCTATGATACCATATTAATCTTGTCTATTTATCTAGGAACAAAGCATCAATCTAATCAAATATTAATCAACAAATAACTCATGAAATGGTGTAATCGGTCTACAGGAATAGTAGCCACTTTGTATTCACATAAAGAATGAATAATTACAATTACAATGTCATGCTACAAGCATGAATGAATGAGGAATTCAAATCCTCAAGGAGGTCATTTGAATTGAATGAGTGAGTCTAGATTAACTGACTATAAGCCATGGTTCACACTCAGTTAACCACTGATCAAAACCCTAATTGACTCACCTAAACCCTAACTGAAGTCATAGTGCAATAAATGATGGAGTCTCAACTGAAAGAGATCAGACACATGTCATAGCAAGCCGGCCATTAAGTGATAGCACTTCAATGACTTCAATGAACCCCGATGAGGTTAACAAAAGCTGAACTGAACATCAAAAGTTGGTGGAGGTGCCCCTGTTGACTCCAGTTCATTAATTAATCATTAAATAATCAATTAAATGAATGGAGGCACCTTCACTGAGCTATTTAACTGATTGTAACCACCAGTTAGCAATTAGGTGCATTAATATCACTCAGATCACCCGTGGAGTGCTCCAGTTAGCCTCCCTGAATGTAGGAGAAGGCTAAGTTAGCCTCCTTGACTGAAGGTAGGTGTGGGTGTAACTGGATGATGCCAATTAATGCTCCATTGATGTCAATTAATGTCAATTATACTTAGGATAGTGGTTTAACTAGACCAATTTGACCAAAAAGAGTGTGTATGGTGGTAAATGTCTCCAACAAATTCCCCCATCATGATTGATGAGTTCCTATTTTCATTTTTACAAGTTCAAAGAGGGTAAAAAACACTCATTTAAGCTTATCCAAAGACAAGTCCATTCCCATATATTTCACGAACCTGAGAAAGGAGGGGTTAGTTCCCCAAAATTGGCATCCCAGTGTTTAATTTAACGAGTCCAATGAAAACAAACTCGGTATCGTTCATATTTAGAGAGTCTGAACAAAGACAAAAGAAAACTCCAAAGGGTCCTTTTTTCATAAAATAGTCTATCTGAACTGAAAAAGAGATAACCTACCATCAGAGATACGACTCTTCAAATACTTTTACAAGTATGAAGAAGACAAGTACTCGAAAATATTTTCATATTTAGGGAGTCCGAAAAGATATTAAAGGAGAATCCATTAGTTATATTTTTAACGATGAACAGTTTTATGAGCCTAAAAAGAATCAGAAAAAAGACTCAAAACTTTGATATCGAGTTATGAGAGTGTGACCAAAGTATCGAAACAAACAGTCGAGGACTTTTTCCATAAAGAAGTACGAAAAAGTCAAAAACAAACTTCCCATAGATTTTTACTGTTTTCATTTCTACCCCTGCAAAACTCAATAGCAACATTAATTTCTCAAAAAATGACTTTCAATGAGTCATATGGATGGATTTTATAATGACAACGATTTCAAAATATTAAAATGACATTAAAAAACCATAAAATAGCTATAAAAGTCATTTCAAATAGTAAAAATCAAAACATTTCACTATTTACCACTAGTAAAGAGCATTTTGGAGCAACTTTCTGCCAGATCTTCAGCTGCTGATTCTGGGAGATCCGACCATCTGATTTGAGCGCCATCAGAGCGAGGTAAAAGACAAAACCATAAGCTTTCACTTTTAAGCATTTATTTTTTATTTTAGGAGGGTTTTTGGCTATTTTATGTAGGCCCTAAACTTAAAATGCAGGCACCGCTCCTGCCCTTTACAGGACAGGTGGTGAACCGTGAGAACTGCGCTCAGGAGGTGCCACCACTCTGTGAAAATAGAGCTCAAGCGGTGCCAGCCGTGAGTTGGGGAAAATGTATGGATAGGAAAAAACACAAGGTTTTTGGCAGGTTTCCAGCAGTCAAAAATGGTGATATGGAAGGAATGGTAGCATGATGATGATGATTCCCTTGCTGAAAGAAATGCAGGATGTATAGCTACATTGAGGAACTACAACCTCCTCAAGTTCTTTTGCACACCTAGTATCGTGTCTCATGAGATATTGCTGGAGTATATACTCCATATGTGGAACCCAAAACAACAATACTTCGAGGTGGGGGCACATGTGTTAACCATTGATGTAGAAGACATCTGCTTCTTGATTGTATTGTTGAGACGTGGCACCCCGATTTCATTGACTAGTTCCCATGGAGGGGACGTGACTACTTAGGAGTTGATTGACCGCCACTGCCTTCCTGGTACTAGAACTTCAAGGACGAAGATTCCCGTCAAGGTAGTAGTGGATATTCCTCTCCACACTCTTATGTTCACCATGAAAAGGATGGCTGGGAGCCAAGGGCCTCATCAGGATTCTAGGGCGCATATGATGTATGAGATAGAGGCTATGGAACCTACAGTTTTCAACTGAGCAGAGGCACTGCTACCGGTATTTAAAGACTAGCTGACCAAGTGTCGGTAGGGAAAATTAAAATAGTTTGGCTATGGTTCTATATTAGCTTGTTTCTTTTTTGAGTGGATCCCTCAGCTAAGAACCCAAGTGGTTTTTATTGAGCTGAGCGAGAGATACCCTCATATGCTGAGGTGGGTCAGGATCATGGCCCATACAGGAGCAGGCAGAGGGAAGGTGAAGTTCGAGGCTCCATTCTTTCGATGGCTTAGTGACCAGATCCTCATGGTTGAGGATTATGCTTATGTAGGAACTTATTTCAGGGGTGAACCTAACCTACCACTTCCACCTGGTGGAAAATGGGGAGACATGGATAAGAAACAAAACCCTAAGATAGCTATTTCTATTTTTTGTCTTTTAATGTTTTTTATTTTTATGTATAGTAACAAGACTTGAAATGTTCATGCAGATGTAGGAGCTGCACGTCTTGGGGGATCATCCCCACTAAACAGATGAGTAGGAGCTCAATTTGTTCAACGAGGCGATGACCCTATGGGAGAACTGGAGGAGAAACTAGATAGGTTAACTTTGGACATACCCAATGCATCCGTTGATGATCTCCCAATGCACTATTAGAGGAACACAATAGGGGTGCCACGCCACTTTATCCATCTGCTATGTAGGGTAGTGCGGGATTTTATGTGCTACCATGAGCATCACTAGTTATTACATGATGTATCACTGAAAGCTGCCATAGTTTCAAATTTTTGTATGATTTTGTGCTGCCTAAAATCTAGAGTGCTTCAGATGAGGTCTCGTGACCTATTTTTGTAAAAACACTTATATATATATATATATATATAGACTTTTTCCTCCGATGTTTATATGCTTCAAATGGAAAATGTATTTACATGAGTTTTATATGTTTTTACTATTTATTTACAATGTTATGAACCATGTTTAACTTTCATGCTATGAATGAGCAATATACCACTATAGGATATAATTTTCCAATGAATCAGCAACTGCATTGTCTTCCCTAGGGATATGCCTATAAGTAATGAATTCAAATGACCTTTCTAATAAATGTACCCTCTGATAGAGACCGATTAGTATAGGTTTTTGAATGGTTTAAACCTGGTTTAAATGACAAACCACCAATTGCAAGTCCATGAAAACTACCAAGTCACGAATGTCCCAGGATGCAGCCTTGGTCAAAAGACCTATGACTGCTTCATACTCGAAGATATTGTTGGTAGCAAGACCAATACAAACTACTCCTGAACTCACTAGACCATGTGCAGGTGAATACAAAACCCAAGCAGTTGAGGCAAGGTTCAGGGTATGGCGGCAAGCACCATCGATGAAGCCATAAAAAGCAATCTGATCTGCATAACCAATACATGGTATAAACAATCTAGACATTAAACTCAAAACCATATTTAAAGTACCAAAACACACTGAAAAGTAAAATAATGTACATATATACAAGGTACCATACATGAAATACCTAGGCATTGTACCTCTTCAGGTACAACCCATTGCGAGGTTTCTCGAATGGGATTCCATCATAATCCATGAGGTCGTAGGCCCCTTTTTCTAAAACCTTGGAAACAATAAAAGGACCATACCACATTGATTCAAACTTCCCTTTTCCTATCTTATCATGTCTCTGATCATAAGTCAAGACTAGGTCACCTTTATTAAACACACAAGGTTCAATAGATTTATCGTATTGCACCTTGACGCATTTCTTGTGTGCCTCATTAACCAAGGCAACATCTCATCTAGTTTAGTCAAGGTTGGTTAAGTATAAAAACCTTTCTTCCTTGGTAGAAGTATTAGGGATAAGCTCAATGACAAGTTTTAATGATGGAATTTGACATTGAATAGGTATGACAACTTCTAGTCCATATACTAATTGAAAGGGTGTAAAATCAGTTGCTATTTTCACTGAAGTTCTATAAGCCCAAAGAGCCAAGAAGAGAGTCTGGTGCTAGTTATATTTGTGATCTCCAACCATCCGACATAGCATAGTTTTTAAAACTTTGTTAATGGCCTCAACTTGACCATTAGCTTGTGGATAATAGGGGGTTGATTTTTCATGGAAAAAACCCAACTTGGCACTTAACTATACCATCATCCGATTCCGGAAATGTGATCCGTGATCAATGACAATAGACTGAGGAACTCCAAAACTAGATATTACATGGTTAAAAAGAAAGAGGGCGACAGTCTTACCATCCTCTGCATATGTAGGCATAGCCTTAGCCCACTTAGTGAAATAGCCCACGACTACTATGATGTAACCATGCCCCCCGGCTAAGGTAGGATTACAATGCATGAAATATATCCCCCATTTGGTGAAAGGGCCAACGACAATGACGGGGTGTAACTAAGCAGGGTGGGTGCGTTTTTTTGGGTAAAAGTGTTAACAGGGTGGGCATTTCTTAATAGCCTCATGACAATCTTTAAAAATAGAAGGCCAGAAATAGCCAGTGCGCAGGATTTTCTGAGCTATAGACATTCCAGAAATATGGCCACCACATGCCCTTGAATGGAAATCATTAAGAACTTGTTGAGC
The DNA here is from genome assembly GCA_001517045.1 of Pseudotsuga menziesii. Lineage (NCBI taxonomy): Eukaryota > Viridiplantae > Streptophyta > Pinopsida > Pinales > Pinaceae > Pseudotsuga > Pseudotsuga menziesii. The sequence goes on from LPNX010850564.1 coordinate 343,266, forward strand.
CTCGGTGAGGATAAGTCAGTACTTTGCATGGTGATGAATGCTGCGACGATCCTCATGAGATATAGTAGGCTGAAAATGTTGTGTTTGGAGATAAATGATTAAATCTCCATACCACGGGTCAGTTGTGCTTATTAGGAACAAAAATTCATCCAGGAATGAATCACTAGGCTCAGAATCCGTTAAAGAATAGGGAAGATCACACATCAAGTCGGAAAAAACTAATGACTTCTTTGAAGTAGCTTTGGAAAATTCAAGATCAAACTCCTGTAGGATAACAATCCATCGATATTATTTTCCCCCTAGCACCTGATGAGTCAGTATGTAGTACATAAGGGTTTTGGTGTGCGAGTACAGTAGTGGTGTGAAGCAGGATGTAGTGACGAAATTTTTGGACAACAATGACCGTGGCCAATGCTAGCTTCTCCACACGCGAGTATCAAGTTTCAGAATTCAGAAGATTCTTACTAGCATCATAAATCATGTGTTCTAGGCCATTTTGGTCCTCTTGAGATAAAACCATCTGATAGTAGTAGTAGAGGAAGCAACATACAAGAGAAAATTCTTCGAGTAATCTGGGGGGTGTATGATGGGTGAATGAGTCAGAGAATGTTTGAGATTATTGAAGGCTCGCTGGTCCTGGTCATCCCAGAAGAATGGAGTGTCTTTCTTAAGGAGACACATATAACCATGTGTTTTCTCGGCGAAGTTACAAACAAAATGAGGAAGAAAGTTTTCCTTCCCTTGCAAACTTTGGAGTTCAAGCAAGTTGGTTGGGGCAGGTAAAGTGAGTATTGTAGCAATCTTTAAGGGATTAATCCGAATACCATCCTTGGAGACTACGAAGCCTAAGAGACGTCCCATCTCAATGCTAAATAGACATTTGGGTGGGTTTAGTCGTATCTTGTAATGGTGACATCTCAAGAAAATGTCTCTAAGATGCCGAGAATGGTCTTCCCGTAGCTGTGAATGCGCAGGGATATCGTCGAGGTAAGGCTCCACAATATTCTTAATGTCATGAAATGCATAGTACATGGCATGCTAGAATGTGGCCCCGGCATTCTTAAGGCCAAAAGGTAACTTATTGTAGGAAAAGGTTCCCTATGGGCATATAAATGTCATCTTATGCTAATCGACGGGCAATATCTCAATCTGATTGTTTTGGAAAAAACCATCCATAAATGAGAATATGACACTCCTAGCACAGTTATCGATAATATGATCGATGTGTGGAGTCAAAAAGTTTTCCTTGGGAGAATATTTATTCAAATCTCGGAAATCGATGCAGACTTGAATAGTACCCTGCTTTTTGTTCATAGGAACAATATTCGATACCCATTCCATTAGCGGTACAGGATAGATAAATCCCACCTTCATAAGTTTTTTGACTTTGGATTTGATAGCTGTAGCCTTTCATGGATGGACTTGTCTCAATTTTTGCCTAACCAGTCTGGCTGTAGGATAGGTTTTGATCTCATGGACTACAACAGATGAATATTTCCCAGGAATTTATTCATAAGACCAGGCAAAAATATCTCAAAATTCTTTAAAAAGTGTTTTATACTCTTCAGTTTCATCTATTGAACAGCTTTTCCCTATGTGAACATGCTCAATAGTTATAGACTTGACTGATATGTCGACTAGAACAGTTTTGGTAATGTTGCATAAATTTCCTTTAGACTCAGAATCTTGCAACAAGACAGGTGTTTGCGGATTGTCAACAATATCAGTACCCAAAAGAGATACAATATCATTATCTGCCGAACTGGTATTGGGGAGGAACGAGGATCTATGATGGTGATCCTCCCATACGGATGTACTTGTATTCATAATCTCTATAATAGACTCGTCCGATGGAAAAGTATAGGAGAGATAATCCAGAGTAGGAAACGAAGGTTCTAACTAGTAGGGCAGGTGGTAAGGATCCGAGGTCACCAGATGAAGATCATCTGTAGGAACATTGAAAACTGATTAGATGGAATCATAAACTGCTTCATGCAGGCTAAGGGAGGATGTCTCAACAACTTGTTTACCCTTAGGATCATAATTAAATGAAGATATCATATTGACTGTTGTCATTTTTGTGCTAGAGTTGATGGAAACACGCCCATGATGGCAGAGTCTTTCAACATCCCTACCCCAATCGACTATTAAGGAGGAGGGGACTGACCTAGCAACGGTATATTATTCGTCATAGGAGTGGTAACATCCAGCATACAGAAATCAAGTTGATCAATTGTTACAAATTTTCCCAAATGCGGAAACTGGAGGGTTCTAAATATCGTCGAAGCGACAATGGTCATAGCATAAAACCAATTTCTCCCTAAGAGAAGATTGTAGTCTAACGGGGCATCAAATACTCCCACCTGAATGGAAATAGTTTTTACCCCTAGCTCAACTAAAAAGGTTGGCATGAGACCATAGGGCTGGAAGCCTCTTCTATCAAAGGCTTTTAGTGTTGTCGGTGATTTTACAAGCTCGGGAGAGCCCATGGATTTCCAATAGGACAAAGACAAAACAAAGGTTGAAGCACCTTCATCTAGAATAGTCCTAAAGACTTTTTTTCCAACTACTCTAGTTATGAATTGAAAATCCAGTTGGTGAGGTAATCTAGGTTTAAGGTTCCCCGGATTTAAATGAATCAGATTCATGTCACTCAGGTCTGTGGCTCCCAAAGTGGTTAATAATTTTTTGCATTGTGTGGGACAACTTTGGAGCACTTATATGGTAGAAATTGCACATGGTTCATGAGCTAGGTATTCTACAACATTATAGAACTGTGTAACTTGACCATTAGGGTTAAAAAGATCCTTCCTAAGAGTACTCTTGGGTGGACGCAAAATCATGTTGAGATTTGGATTCTCAATCGTTAGGGGACCATTGGACGAGGATGTGGGAGAACTAGTAGAAGGAACTTTATCAAGAGAATATTTCTCAATTTTCTTCTCCTCAAGTTTGTAATATGACTGACTTCGAGTTGTTAGATTAATAGTATCTGACGACATCATTCAAATTTCCTCTGTGGAACTAGAATTTCCATGGTTAGACATGTGGTCTACCAGTTGTTGCTGAGAAGGAAAAAGATCAGTGAGAACTGCCGGTGTGGGGTTACTCTTTAAAAATTTATTAATTTCATCACGTCGAGGACACTTTTTCCTGAAATGATCGCCACCACACAATAGGCAGGGATACTTATCTTTCCTTTTTCCTTTATTGTCATTCTCTAGGATCGTAGTATTGGGTTTTTCCTATTGGTTTCCGGGTTTCTTGTTTTTACCTTTTCCTTTCTTCTTATTACTGGATGATTGCGTAGTTTGAATAGAATTCACCTCGATGGAAACTGTAGGGTTGGAAGGAGCAGGAGTGGAAGGATTGGGTTGTTTGGAAACTTTAACCATTGACGGGGGCTGGATTGAACCAATAACCCCATCAACAGGAGTTTCTGTAGGTGGCTTAACTGGGCCAATGCTGGGTCAAGGAGCTTGAGGAATGAGGTCGTACAAAGTTCTAGACTTGAAATAGACCAATTCTAGATACTACGCACGACTAATGGATAGCTCTTCAGTAAGATCACCTCCCATATCCACATCTCGGGAAATGGGTGGCAACAAATATTTTGTAAACCAATCAGCCAAGAGTTGGTCTGAGATAGGAGATTTAATGAGCCTTCTCCACCTTCTCCATTCATGAATATGATCTGAAATGTGTGTGGAGGTGTTTTGACATAGAGAGGTTAAAAGGTCCGTACCCATTTTGTATCGAATGGGTAGCTGAAAGTGTGTGAGGAAAACAGTTTCCAAAGCACTAAAATCCAGAAATGAGTGTCGTGGAAGTTCGATATACCACTTCACGGCCGTGCCAGTCAAAGTGCGCTGGAAGAGTCTTAATCAAATAGAATCATCCATCAAGGAATTGGACGAACACAATAGACGGAAATTCATAATGTGATTTTTGGGATCATCACCCTGCTTACCATCGAATTTTGGAATATTCGATCGTAACTTGATTGGAATAGGAGGCCATGAAGAATTGTGTTGGATGGGGTCATTGATCAATTTGGACAAATCAGGAAAGTCTAAAGTTTATAGGAAAGTTAACTGACGATTCGGTTCAACATACTGGTAATATTGATAAGGCATCTAACCACTAGTAGGACTGTAAGTGGACTGATACACAGGCTACTGAAAAGGATGATGAGATGATGAACCTTTGGAAGACGGGCCTCTAGGATTAGGGCTGTGAAAACCACCAGGGCCATTAGGAGCATTAGGAGGAGAACCACCAGGACCTCTAGGACCACCAAGACCTCTGGGGCCACCAGTAGGTGGACCACCAGGACCTCCAGGACCACCAGGAGGAGGACCACCAAGACCCCCAGGACCACCGGGAGGAGGACCACTTGCCCCCCCAAGGGGAGGGCCTCCGTAAGGCGGCCCTCCAGGGCCCCTAGTACCACTAGGACCCACGGGGGGCGGACCTCCATAGGGTGGTCCTCCAACACCTCCAACTGTATGAATAGGTATTCCTCCCAATGCTAGCATGTAGGACCAGTTGGGTTTCCCCCATGGAGTAAAAGTATTTCTAGGATATGGAATTCCAGTATATGACATGCCTATAGGGGTATATTGGTAATTCATATTTCCTATAGGTACTTGATTTGCTGGGTAATGATACCCCCAGGAAGCTTGATTAATGACAGGTTGTGCCCCTAAGGGTTGGCCTGAATTCAATGGAGGGTTAACTATATTCGTAGGAGGAATGTAAATCATGGATGTGCCTGCATTAGAGGCCTTTCTATTATGAGTAAAAACTCCACCAGAAGGTAATGTAGATCGTGCCGGGGGTTTCCCCCCGACAATATAAGGTACTAATACAAATGGAGTTGAAGGTTCCCCCCCAGACCTAGAAAACCTAGGAGGACTAGAAACAGACCTAACATTTGCAACCATGGGATCAGAATTTTGACCTAGCTGGGGTGGAGTCTCAATAGGATCAATAGGTTTCATTGAATCAACCAGTCAATGGTATCCGTCTGGCCAAGGGTCTGTATTACGGGGAAGAAGAGCCAACATAGGTTCTTTATGAGGGATTAGGGTTGCTAAGATAGCATATAGTATTCTAATATATTCCTCTTCACTGTGTAAAGGGTGCTCAGGATAGGGCCTACGAACTCAAAATGAAGCAATGGCCTGTCCCATAGAGATTCCCCAAAGTGGATCATCTGGACCATAATCCGGACAAACAGGACTATCAACACGACCTTCCACAGGACCATGGAAAGAAGTGTCACCGACAGGAGGTTGTTGAGCCAAGGGATTTGTATAAGAAGTGAATTGGTCTCCACTTTCTACAACTATATTCTCTTCCACATGGGAAATAGTTGCAGCTCCTTAGCCAGTAGCTTCCATTGGACCTTCTCCTGTAATGGGAGGAAAGTCAGGTGGTAAGCCCTGTGTTCTTCTGGACCATCTCAAACAAAACTTAGCCAGATTGCGCAGTCACTAATATAACCTAGGGTTTCAAAGCTGAGAAAAAACAAAACAAAAAATTTCTCCTACTCAAGCTACAGGCCAACAAGAAAATTCAAATGATAGGACGAGCTCAAATGGTCGGTCTCTCACTAGGATTCTCAAGTAGGTGCAACTCGCGATATACCACAAGGGTACGTGCGTAGTAATCTCCCTAAATGTTGTTTTCAGTGTATTTCTCTACACAAGATGGCCAAAGGGATTTTCTCAGATAGATAGGGTATCCTAGTGGGGTCTCTTGATATACTTAAGGTACGTGGGAGCTTAACTCGGTAGTAGTGCTGTCAAATGCACAACCGTTCACAAGGGGTGTTCTGATATACAATCAAGTATGTGTAGTACCTTTCTATATACTGATGGTGTGTGGAAGAACCATGTGATTCCTGGGATGTAGTGTGGACAAGTAACGATAGCTCCTATGCTTAACAACGCCCGAACACATCTCTAACCTAGCACTCAAATCTCTATACAAATTTTATGCCTATAACTACCATTAATTTTAAATTGGACACTTAGGTGAATGCATGAGGTTTTGACAGAAAATTAAAACCATGCAGATATGAAATGCAAGTTCATTCACTTTTCCATTCAGTATGCCTAATTACGGGAAGGAGAGAGAGTGTTTTTCTTTTCAATTTTGGTTTAAAACCAAAAAATTCCCCAAACAACTATTATAAAAAATCCCTTTTTTCAGAACATACAATCAAACAACACTTTTCTTCAAATCATCTCTGTTGAAAGCACACAGGTAGGGTAAGATCTATTTTCAAATGGAGAAGAAAGACAAAAAGCACTCAAATATGCATATGCAAGCTATAATTTCAATTTTTTATGAAGCATGGAAATATCTAACTTAAACTATTGATACTTTTTCCTTTTGATGAGATAATGATGAAAAAGAGACAAAATAACAAAGGAGTCCTGAAAGCTTGTGAGGCTAATCAGAGATCCAATGGCTTAGGCTCAATGAAATAATGACCTAATCTCAACAAATTTTCTTTTAGAGCGAAAAGAAGTATTTCTCACACTTAACGAGAAATTGAAACAAGCAAACTAATCTAAAGGAGTCTTTCTTTTTAGTGACAGTCTATAACAAGCAGATATCTAATCTAACCTATAGTTTCCAACCAACTCCTTTCAAGAAAAAACAAACTTACAAGTAGTAATGAATGATGAATCTAACCTATCTTTTTTATTTGAACAAACAAGCAATTTCCACATAAAATTCCATATTTCAATCACTCAAGCAAGTTCAAACAAGTCTGGACAAGACCAATTAAACACACCAAATCCAAAAAATCACAATTTTTTTACAAAAACATGAAAAAATCAAAGCCTGGGATAGGCCTACCTAGTACTGCATAGATGAAGTTACTGACAAAGCAGTTTTGAGGCATAACCGCTTCTTGCTCACTGGATTCAGGCAGTGGCACCGCCTATTGCTAACTAGATGCAGGTGGTGGCACTGCTTCTTGCCAAAGGCACATGTGCAGTTCTCTGTAACAACCCAGAACAATAGGAGAGCGAAAAATCAAGTTAGAAATGTAACACCCCAGTTTTGACCCCGTTGCATTAAACGTACATGATGTATATATTGTAATGAATCATGGTGTGGAGCTAAAGGAAAAAAGCCCTGCCATCGATTTAATTGTGTTATGTTCCAGCAAATGAAATCGTTGTCGATGGTCTATCGTGGTATATGACATATATTAAGTTTTGTCATCATGTAAACATGCATCTTTAATTAAAGTGAACCCTAACCAGCTATGTTCGCGGCAACTAAATTGAGAAGGGGCATGATTCTCATAAGGATAAGGGTGGGGGATGTCAAACCTTGGGCTATGGGGGGGAATCCATGTGTCACCACCCTGTTGTATTTTCCCATCTTTCCTTGTCTTATCCAACTACCACTTTAATGTTTTGTTGAGTAGTTGAGGAAGTTATGGCTGGGAGTGGAGTGTGGCAGGACTGTCAGTCCTTGCTCACACGCACACTCCACCAGTAGGTTGACCCTCACATTGTTAAAAACCACCACCGCCATCACTCCATGTAGAATCTCCACCCTCTCGACTACGCCATTCTTTCCCTGGTCTATTCATCCTCACGCAGGGATGATAGTTTGCTCATTCTCACGCACAGGCATCTTTTTTGTTTGATCTCACACAGCCAGGAGGGGAGTCATTTTTGGGTTGTCATTCACGTTTTTCCACAGAATGGAATCTGGTGTGTTTTCCCTCTGTATTTCTGGGGTCTGGTGTAAAATTTCCTCATGCATAGGTTGAGAGTTTGTATCTTCTTCCCCAGTGTGGTCTGTGTAAGTTTTTTCTCGATGGCTTCGTTGTCCAGGATAGACTGTTGTTTCCCCACATTGTGAACTGTGTTGTTGATACGTTTTGAGACTGATGTAGGTTTTTTGGGTAGTCATTTTGGCCACGATAGGGCCAATAATAACTTAGGAATTGTTTTCCTTTCCCAAGCTATGAATCTCTTGTGTGACTGCGCGTATGCAGTGGTTGGTCTTCGGACTGTGTTGGGACTAGGGATGGGGGCTTAGTTTGCTTGGTAAACTTGGTGTGTTTGGGAAACCACACAGACAGATCTAGAGGGTTGGCTTTCTTCTCCACAACCCCTGAATAGCACTGGAAGGGAAGTCAGGACCTAAGGGACTGTGTAGTAGAGAAGGGACCGATTCCTTATGTTGGGTGTGTGTGGGTGTATTGGAAGTCAGGATAGTTCTGGTGTAGGTGTTCCTAGCTCTGTAATGGGCTCACCAACTTAGCATTTAGCCTTTCCCACCTCCTTGATGGCCTGATAAACCCAACTGTGTTAGCTTGGCTATGTTTTTGTGTATCCTTGGCTAGGTGTAAGCCTACTTGTTCCTTATTCCTTAGGGAATCATGCCCAGCTCGGGGGTGGCAGCATTGCTGAGAGATTTAGGAGAATGCTAGCCTATGGTTGGGTGGAACGTTGCAATGATGTAGCTGGTTGCGGAATGAGTTCTTCATAAGATAAGTAATCTTGTCTATTTTACTGCTGCAATCATTTTACTGTTAATGAATATGGTGAACATGTTGAACGCTTGTATGAATATATGTTGCTTTCGCTGTGTATGATAAATAATTGTATCTGTGTATGTTCTACTTTAGTGCATTTTGCATTTCAACATTTTATGAATGCACATGTTCATGGGGCTGCTTGCTTGGATGGTTAAGGCCATGGTAGCATCCTCTTCATCGGTCGGAGGGTCAGGGACGTTACAGTGTGGTATCAAATCTTGTAGGTTGCAGCATGGGCCTCTATGGGCCATGACTAACCAGTTCACAGAGGCATGTTTCCTTCTTCCCAGAAGAAATCAATGAATGACTGGAAAATTCACAAAATTTGTTTGAACTGTCGGTTCATCGAAAAAATTAGTGAGACGGACTTCCGATGTAGCGGAGAGCTAGGCAGAAGCACACCCGATGGAGGACAGTTGGAAGAAAATTGCGGAAAATTTTCTAAGTTTTTGTTGGCCGTCAACGGGACTTAGTGGATGTGGGAGCCACAGTTTTGGTGAAGATCATTCGAAGACCGCTGAAACATCGGCTCAATGTAGTGGAAGAAATGCCCGATATTGACTTTCGGCGCCAACTAAAGTTTGTTGTTCAGACCACTGATGGACGTCAGTGGAAAATAGTTAATCGAGCGCCTGCCGTTGTGGATGGATAGACAACTGCACGTCCAATGGGTAAGCCCTCCAACCGCCGATGCCGTAAACAAAGTTTAAAAATTTTTCTAAGGCCCAAAATCATCAACTATCAGAAGAAGATAGTGTTTCATGTGTCCATCATTGCGGAAATCTAGAGCACTAGTATTCCGACAGGGAGAAGCTTCGACTGTCGATGCCGATCAAAATCATTTCGCTGATCGGAAAGCATTCGCATATTGGATCGCTGATCGGGAAAGGATAGAAGATGATGAGCCATCATTGTGGATTCTAGAAGGAACTAAACCATCGATGCTTTAGTCTTCCACTCACCGATGCTAAGGTGTTAGTGGATGATGGAGCCGACAGAGTCAGTGAAAGATAGAGAAATTTTTTGCCGACAGAAGAAGAGAAACATTTTCAAAAATTTGTCTAAGTGTTGAGGCCATCGGTGATCAGTGATGGTTAGCTGTTTGGATCAATGGAAGTTAGTGGATTGAACGTCTGTCATTGCGGCTAGCTAGTGAACTATCCTTCCAACGGATAGAGGCTTCAACCGTCGATGCCACAATGATTAGTACTTACGCTAGCCAATGAGAAGAAAATTTGAAAATTTTGTTTAAGTATAAGGTCTTTGGAAAGTTATTGAGGATTGGGTCGTCGATCGGGTATGTTAAAGGTTTGAGAATTCGTCGTTGCGGCAATATAGGACACTATCCACCCGACAGTTAGTAGGTCCAACATCTGATAATATTCATGGAACCCACAGTGAGATCACTTTTCGCCATTGCAGCTGCCTAGAGGACTAATCATCCGATGTAATAACATAGCCAATTGCCAACACAGAGGAGGTAAGTTGCCATTTGGATCGCTGCAACGACGGCAAGTATAGTGACTTGGATCACCGATGAATAGAAGATGGAAGATTTGATGTCTTGGAAGACAAGGCAAGGGGGAAAATTCAAATTTTCTCTAAGGCACAAGATCATCGGCCATTGGGAAATGTTAGTGGATCGGATCGCCGATTAGAAAAAGTTCAATGAAGGTGACCCGCCGTTGTGGCTGCTCAGTCAACTAGCCCTCTGATGCCGCAGCAACTAGTGCTTCCGACCACCGATAGACTTATGGATGCAGAACACTTAAGGAGAATAGTCATTGACATCACCGATCAGAAGCCTGGACGTTTTCCTGTGGAAGCCAAAGTAAGAACACTTTTCGCCATTGCGGAAGCCAAGATGACTAACCACCTGATGCACAAGACACCCAACCGCCGATGCAGCGCATAGGATGGTTGCATCACCGATTAGGTTTGGAAGGTTGGATGCAGATCTGATACAGTGGAAGGAAATAGGTGAATAGTCCTCTGCGTCACCAAGGAAGATCGGAAGTTGGCCGATTTTCCCGTCGAAACACCGAAACATTTGTGCGGAAGAGACCTGATGAAGAGAAGGAAACTTTGGGTTTTTCGAAGTGGAAATTTTCTTAACAAATTCTAACTGTTTTAACAGATTTCAACAGACTGTCAATGGATTACAGGGCTGAACACAGTGGGGAGGAAAATTTTGTGTTTTAAGCAAAATTGTTGTTTTATGAACTTCTAGAAGAAAAGTTAAGTAATTTTTATTATATCAATGTTATGCATCTAACGGTTGTGTTACTAACACATTTGCAGAACTTTAGATAACTTCCAAGAGCAGTACTCCAGAGAGAACAGTGTGGTAAATCCAGAGGTGGTTGAATCATGAGAACCCATGATGGGTATGATGCTCAGGAATCTTACGAGCGAGGAGAAGATGCTATGGGAGAAAATGTCCGTAGTGGGAATGATGACATAGAGTCTAATGAAGGAGATTTCAGGGGACACCATCCAAGGTTGTAGCCACCATGAGAAGCTTGGTTAAAGCCCAGGAAGAGCAGCATCAGTTGAATGCTGCCATATTGCAGAGTTTGATAGATTTACAGAAAAAGATAGATTCTAGACAGGATACATCAAGGCCAGAAGGCAGTAAGAGCAGTACTAGGAGAAGGAGAAGGAATTCTAGTGGGTCATCTGACTTTGAAGAATCCAGTGGGGATTCAAGTTCTTTTTCTCATAAAAGAAAAATAAATAGACACCATAGGGATCTCTCTCAGGATGAATTTAAGAAAGCTAAACCTCCTACATTTGATGGTGAGGTAAAGACTGGACCAGAGGCTAAAGCTTGGCTTCTTGGGATAAATAAGTACTTTCAAGTGCATGATTATTCAGGAAACATGAAGGCAAGAGTTTCCATATTCAATTTGAATGGAATATCATTCATTTGGTGGGAACACTTCAAGCAAGTAAAGAGGATCAGTGAACAGAGACTTAAGTGGAAACAGTTCAAGAAGTATTTCAAGCATAAATACCTCTATGACAGGTATTATGATGACAAGATTAAGGTGTTCCATGAGCTAAGATTGGGACAACGGACCATGGAAGAATATGCAAATAATTTTTTGGAGCTGTTGAGGTATGTTCAGTACATCAGAGATGAAAAAGTGAAGGTCTAGCATTTTTTGAGTGGATTACCTCAGTCTTACAAATATAGAATTGAGTTTTATGAACCTATAAATCTTGAGGAAAGAATAAGGAAGGATAAGTATTGCTATGAGCAAATCAAAGGTAAGAGGGATTACCATAAGGCATGGAAGGACAAGAAGAATGAGAAGTTTGACCAAAGAAAGAAAGGTTTCAAACCTTCTAACTTCAGGAATCAGCAGAAGCAGCCATCCCAAGCTGCGAGTAAGCCAGTTGGAGTGACAGGAGAAAAGCCTAAAGATCCACAACAGAATAGAGGGCCACTCCAATGTTGGAAATGTGGAGGAACACACATGCAAAGAAATTGTCCACTAGATAATGAGAGTGCAAGACTGACTTATAACATTCAAGAAGTAGAAACAGTGGGTCAAGTAGCAAGAGCAGTCCCTAGGAGTTATGCAGCACTAGAGGATCGCCAGGAAGATCACCAATTAGCTGTGGTTGAACTTACAGGTAAGATTGTTGAGCAATCTGTTTCTATTTTGACTGACCCTGGTTCTACGCACAGTTACATTACTCCTAGAGTAGTGGAGATTTGTGCTTTCAAGAAAGTAAAGCATAGGAAGTCTTGGTTAGTTTAGCTAGCCACTGGAACTAAGAGAAAGGTTAGTGAAATGGTAGAGAAATGTCCATTGGTTATGAATGGATTGGTCACTTGTGTAGATCTGAATTTTCTACCACTTGGTTCCTATGATGTTCTCATCGGAATGGATTGGTTAGAAGCTCACAGGGTGAAGCTTAACTGCTACAATAATACTTTTGAATGCATGAATGAAGAAGGGAACCTAGTAGTTATGAAAGGTATTCCAAAGGTGATTTCAATAAGGCAGGTTTCAGCAATGCAGTTAAAGAAGTTCTGTGGGAAGGGTTGCCAGTTGTATGCAGCTCATATTTTGGAGACATCAGGAGATGAAACTACTAGGTTGGAGGATTATTAGGTGTTACAAGAATTCAAGGACGTGTTTCCTGATGAGATTCTAGGGATTCCTCCAAAGCGGGACATTGATTTCACAATTGAACTTGTGCCAGGAGCAGCACTAGTGTCCAAGGCACCCTACAGGATGAGTACATCGGACATGCTAGAATTGAAGATGCAACTGCAAGAGTTGTTGGAAAAGAAGTATATCTGGCCAAGTGTGTCTCCTTGGGGAGCACCAGTTCTGTTTGTAAAGAAAAAAGATGGTACACTCAGATTGTGTATCGATTACAGACAATTGAACAAGGTTACTGTGAATAATAAATACCCTTTGCCTAGGATTGATTACCTCTTTGATCAAATGAGAGGAGCAAAGGTATTTTCCAAGATCGACTTGAGGTCTGGGTAGCATCAGGTGAGAATCAAGGATGAGGATATTCATAAGACAACCTTCAGGACAAGGTATGGACATTATGAGTTTATAGTGGTACCATTTGGTCTCACAAATGCACTAGCTACATTTATGTGCCTTATGAACAGTTTCTTTAGTAGGTATTTAGACAATTTTGTTCTTGTTTTCCTTGATGACATTCTTCTTTATTCTAAGAATGAGGTGGAGCATGAAGAGCATTTGAGATTGACATTGAAATTTCTCAGGGAGCATCAGCTACATGCAAAACTGAGCAAGTGTGACTTCTATAGAGATAGAATTCAGTATTTGGGTCACATTATCTCAGAGAAGGGAATATCTGTGGACCCTGAAAAGATTGAAGCCATTATGAATTGGCCTACTCCAAGAAATGTCACAGATGTAAGATCTTTTATGGGACTTGCAGGATACTACTGGAGGTTTATTGAGGGATTCCCCAGAGTTGCACATGCCATCACTTCTTTGCAAAAGAAGGGGATGAAGTTCAAATGGACATCAAGGTGTGAAGAAAGTTTCCAGCGGTTGAATATTATTCTCACCAGTGCACCCGTATTGAAAGTTGCATACCCAGAGAAATATTTTGTGGTGTGTACCGATGCATGCAGACAAGGGCTTGGAGGAGTCCTTATGCAGGAAAACCACACGATATGTTATGAGTCAAGAAAGCTGAAGGAGAATGATAATAACTATGCCATTGATGATCTAGAGCTTGTAGCCATAGTACATGCTCTCAAGATTTGGAGACATTACTTGATGGGCAGGAGATTTGAGCTCAAAATAGATCACTGTGGACTGAAGTATTTGTTTGATCAGCCTACTCTGAATGCTAGGAAAGCAAGATGGCTGGAATTTTTATGTGAATTTGATTTTGAAATCAAGCACATAAAAGGGAAAGAAAACAAGGTAGCTGATGCACTCAGCAGGAAGGTGCATGAAATGCATGTGGCATCTCTTAGTAGTTGCCAATCAGATTTGAGGCAGCAGATTGTTAGTCATGCTGTTGGAAATGAATTGTATGAGCAAGTAAAAGACAAATCACAATAGAAAAGTATTGAGAAGAGGTATGAGGGATATAAATTGGAAGAAGATGGGCTTCTCACTTATAAAGGTAGAATTTATATTCCGAATGTAGCAGGTTTGAGGAGAGTTGTTATGGATGAAATCCATCAAGCTCCGTATTTTGGTCACCCAGGATACCAAAAGACCATTGCTACAACTAGAAAGCAGTACTTTTGGCCAGGAATGAAAAAATACATGGCTGAATACATTTCCAGGTGTATGAAATGTCAACAGGTGAAGGTTGAGCATCAACACCCTGTAGGTTTGTTGCATCCTTTTCCAGTTCCAGAATGGAAATGGGAGGTTATTTCCATGGATTTTATTACAAGATTGTCGATGACTTGGAGGCAACATGATTACATCATGGTTGTGGTAGACAAGTTGACTAAGGCAACACATTTTATACCGGTTAAGTATTCGCATAAGACGGATGACATTGCAAAGATCTTCATGAAGGAGATTTTCAGATTGCATGGATTGCTGAAGGCAATAGTCTCTGACAGAGATGTCAAGTTCACTTCCAAATTTTGGAAGGGGTTGTTTGCAGACTTGGGTACAAAGATAAAATTCAACACTGTATACCATCCTCAGACAGATGGGTAGACATAGAGAGTTAATTAGGTGCTTGAAGACATGATTCGCATGTACGTGATGGACAAACCAACCAAGTGGGAAGATTACTTGCACTTGGTAGAGTTTTCTTATAACAATGGACAGCAGGAATCCTTGAGGATGATTTCGTATGAAGCTTTGTATGGAAGAAGGTGTAGGACACCAGTGACTTGGGATAACCCAGTGAACAGGATTGTGTTTGGACCATAATTGCTCAAGGAAATGGAGCAAGAGGTTGTAAAGATCAGGTAGAATTTGAAAGCAGCACGGGACAGACAGAAAAGCTATGCAGATATTGTGGGCCATTTGAAGTGCTTGAAAGAATAGGGCCGGTTGCATATAGACTTGCATTTCCTGCTAGCACTAGGGCTCATAGTGTTTTTCATGTTTCTTTGCTTAAGAGATATGTACATGATCCTAACCATGTGATAAATTGGGATGTGATTCAAGTAGAACCTGAGGGAGAGTTCTGAATCGAGCCAATGCGCATCCTCGACAGGAAGGTCACAATGCTCCGGAACCGGGCCATAGGGCAGGTGAAGGTGCAATGGGAGCACTACGGACCTAAAGAGGCTACATGGGAGCTGGAGGATTCCATGCAATTGGCACATCCATTTTTGTTCAATTCTGCGGAACACTGAGGCGATACCAGTGTAGCATTTTGTTCAATTTTGTAAAGCGCTGAGGACAATGCTATTAAAGGGGGAGGGGAATGTAACACCCCAGTTTTGACCCCGTTGCATTAAATGTACATGATGTATATATTGTAATGAATCATGGTGTGGAGCTAAAGGAAAAAATCCCTGCCATCAATTTAATTGTGTTATGTTACGGTGAACAGAATCGTTGCCGATGGTCTATCGTGGTATACGGCATATATTAAGTTTTGTCATAATGTAAACATGCATCTTTAATTAAAATGAACCCCAACTAGCTATGTTCATGGAAACTAAATTGAGAAGGGGCATGGTTCTCATAAGGATAAGGGTGGGGGATGTCAAACCTTGGGCTATGGGGGGGGGGGGGGAATCCATGTGTCACCACCCTGTTTGATTTTCCCATCTTTCCTTGTCTTATCCAACTACCACTTTAATTTTTTGCTGAGTAGTTGAGGCAGTTATGGCTGGGAATGGAGAGTGGCAGGACTGTCAGTCCTTTCCCACACGCACACTCCACCAGCATTTTGAACCTCACGTTGGAAAAAACCACCACCGACATCACTCCAAGCATACTCTCCACCCTCTCCACTATGCCATTCTTTCCCTAGTCTGTTCATCCTTACATAGGGACAATAGTCTGCTCATTCTCACGCACATACATCTTTTTTGTTTGTTCTCACACAGCCAGGAGGGGAGTCATTTATGGGTTGTCATTCACGTTTTTCCACAGAATGGAATCTGGTGTGTTTTCCCTCTGTATTTTCGGGGTCTGGTGTAAAATTTCCTCATGCACAGGTTGAGAGTCTGTATCTTCTTCCCCAGTGTGGTTTGTGTAAGTTTTTCCCCAGTGGCTTCGTTGTCCAGGACGGACTGTTGTTTCCCCACGTTGTGAACTGTGTTGCTGATACGTTTTGAGACTGTTGTAGGTTGTTTTGGGAGTTTTTTTTGCCATGATAGGGCCAAGAATGACTCAGGAATAGTTTTCCTTGACCAAGCTATGAATCACTTGTGTGACTGCGTGTATGCAATGTTTGGTCTTCGGACTGTGTTGGGAGCAGGGATGGGGGCTTGGTTTGCTTGGTAAACCTGGTTTGTTTGGGAAACCACACAGATAGAGCTAGAGAGATGGATTTATTCTCCACAACCCCTAAATAGCACTAGAAGGGAAGTCAGGGCCTGAGGGACTGTGTAGCAGAGATAGGACCGATTCCTTGTGTTGGGTGTGTGTGGGTGTATTAGAAGTCAGGCTAGTTCTGGTGTAGGTGTTCCTAGCTCTGTAATGGGCTCACTAGCTTAGCATTTAGCCTTTCCCAGCTCCTTGATGGCCTAATAAACCCAACTATGTTGGCTTGGCTGTGTTTTTGTGTATCCTTGGCTAGGTGTAATCCTGCTTGTTCCTTATTCCTTGGAGAATCATGCCCAGCTCAGGGGTGGCAGCATTGGTGAGAGATTTAGGAGCATGCTAGCCTATGGTTGGGTGGAATGTTGTAGCGATGTAGTTGGTTATAGAATGAGTTCTTCATAAAATAAGTAATCTTGTTTATTTTACTCCTGCAATCATTTTACTGTTAATGAATATGGTGAACATGTTGAACGCTTGTATGAATGTATGTTGCTTCTGCTGTGTATGATAAATAATTGTATTTGTGTATGTTCTACTTCAATGCATTTTTCATTTCAACATTTTATGAATGCACATGTTCATGGGGCTACTTTCCTGGATAGTTAAGTCCCTGGTAGCGTCCTCTTCGTCGGTCGGAGGGTCGGGGACATTACAAGAAATGCCAAAAAATTGATAAAAACTGATGAATCAACCACAATACAGACAAAAAGTTAAGGTGGCTCAGATCTGAAGAGATCTGAATATTTCAAACCAAAACTTTAGTAGATCAGATGTAGATCTGATTGCAAATATAGGAGGTTGGAGCTTCGATTTAGACAAGAGTAGTTCAAAAACTGAGGAAGAATAGGACAGATCTATCCCCAGAGGAGTCGCCAAATTTGTTATCAGGAATATATCACCTTCTGCAGACATAATTTGTTCCTCTGGTCTGAATGGCTCAAATCCAAAACAAATGAGTGAATAACTCGGTTGAATACCTTACCGGAATGTTATAGACGCCTATAATGTAACTCTGATGAAGGACCTGTATACCTGTAAAACATATCAAACATATAAAGAAATCAAAGCTACCAGAAGATTTATTCTTAATGATAAATGGGCCTACAACCCATGGGAATCTGATCTCTGAAGATTTCTTAAAATTTAGAAAATGTTCATTATCCACTATTAATTTCTATCTGATCAGTTCTAAAGAAAATACTGTGGGAGTAAAAAATGCAGGTAGTATATAAGGTTGATGAGAAAACACATATAACTTTATTACTGTACCTTGTTAAGAAAGAAACCAGTCTCCAATTCTCTTTTCAGGAATGAACTGCAAAATTTATTTCATTTGTGGAAAAAACATGGGTAATTTTTTCAAAAAGAAAGCACTGTAAACCTCTGACATAAGGAAATTCATGAACTTGCTCTAATCCCTATTCATTTATTCAGTGAGTACCATTTCAGGGAGCTATAGGTTTTCTTCATTGAATGACAAAAACAACTTCAACAAATAAGATTGGCATCTGAAACATCTTGTTTTGTGGAAATCCACTAGCTAAGAATGAATATTCTTAGATAGGAATTCATCAAATTTAAGTAAATAAGATTGTACTGACTGAGTAGACTCTTCAGATGGAACTTGACAAGTGCTAAGGGTAAAAAATAAGCTCATTAAGGGTTCAGTAACATATTTTTCTATATCCAACCCTAAAAATTGACTCATAAGGGTTATGACACACTGAGTTTCTTCATTAAAAATAACATCAATAGGGAATGAATGGTTCTATAACTGGACATCAGGTTTAAATAAAATCTTGAATAAATCCTACTTCTTTTTTATTCTAGACTCTCTAAAGTACTGGACTATGGATTCTTCATTATACTCTTTGGAATTTTGGTTGAACTCAACAGGAACTGAGAGGGTATTTATAATAACGAGAGGACTAACTAGACATAGTATTTTTTACTTGGTCGTATCCATAATTACCCTCTCAGAGGAGGAGTAATTAGTGGCACACCAGTTGGAAAATTCAGGAGAACTTAGGGTTTGAACTGTAGAGAAATAATGAAAGTAAGACATGTAAACACTATGAATCTTTTCCCCCTGGTCCTTAAGAAGTTTTAATTTATTTTTAACAGCTTCTATAGGTTCATTTAGCAGTATGGCATCAAATATTTTTGAATCTTTGTCTTCAAATAACTCCTCAATATTCTGATACTCTAGGTTCAGGGCTTCTACCTCCTCTACCTCAACCATTTAAATACTTGCTCAATGAAGAAAAGAAGCCTACCTAGTTTGTTAACAAGTGGCCAAAGGATTTTTTTTGAGCTGGCCTCTTCCGCACAGTCCTTGGCTTTCGCTTTCCAATGCACAGAATAAACAAATGACCTAATTCCATGTGCACGTACTTTTATATTATTTTTTTCTTCATGTCATTCTTTCATCTTCCCCAATGGAAATAGTTCTTCGTTGTCCATCATGTATGCTCCATCTTGTGTTTTCAATCTTTCTCTGTGTTTAAACCCCATGTCTTCATTATTTTCTATACTGCCTACCTTATTCTTGATGCAAATCTTAGCTGCAATTTGAATTATAGCCACATATTTATCTTCTAGTTGATCTTGACCATTAATTACTTTTACCGATTACTCACCTCTTTCACCCACTTTTGATCTCCTTAAGAATTTTGCAATTTCCCTTTCTGGAATGATTATGTGCCTTTGATCTAAGAGCACATTAATCTAATCCGTTTAATTATGCCTTCTCTACCCAATTCTACTAGTTTCCCTTAAAATATGAGTGTGAATGTTTAACTAGTGGAATGGTTCCACGCCGTATCTCTATATCAGATCAAATCTACACCTTTTATTTCTTATATCTTTTAACTTCATTCCGCAATATCCACAAATTCATTCTTGTTAGAATAATCAACCCATAGTTTACCCACTTAGACATTAATTTAATTATTTTTGTCTTATTAGCCTAGTTCATGTGTCCCACCTTGTGCAAGTTGTCTTTTACCTATCCATAGTGGTCAAACTTTCCTTATTTGACTCATGTAGCGCATGGGAAATCCCAAGGAATCAAATCTGCTTTATTCCTAGCCTCTTAGGCACCCTTCGGCTTTTTCTGCTTTATTCCCTGCTTTTTCAGTGTTTTAAGGCAAATGGAAAAGCTAGACTAGGTGAGGTGAACTAGTTTTTTGTCCTCTTCATCCTCCACTCTTTTCTCCTTGCAAAAGCATGTATGAGATACCATTCCACCACTCTTTAGCTTGCCTAAGCCATTTTTCCAATTCATGAGCTCCATGACATATTTGGGATCAACTTTTTACACCTATGGGAGATTCATTTATTTTTAGTAAGCCTGCTTTATGCTAGATTCGAATTGCTCCTCATGCATTCAAATCCCTAATGTATGTTATTTATTCAGCAACCTATTATGTTACAAGGTTGGCTATTGTACACTGAGTTAATACAGTTTAGTGTTCAGCTCCAATTTCAGTCTCTTTTGTGAGTGATTTTGCATTATCAATTGTTAATTGTTGTGAGTAAAATTAATCTATCACTGGGTTATATTTCCACATGGTGTCAGATCCATTGTAGATCGATTTCTCTCCTTCAAAATTGTTTTGCAGGTTCGACATCAGTGACTGGGAGCCTTCTACTGACAGCCGGGACAGATTTTCTAAGCTATGGATCAATCACAGAAAACTATCTTGACTCCCTTCAATTTATTTGAATGGAAAGCAGAGATGGAGATACTGTTGAGAGTGAAAGGCCTCTATAGGGTGACTATGGCAACAGAAGTAGAGTCCAATGCAGCTGCAGATAAGATAAAATGGCACAACAGCAGGGATGAGGCTTATGGCCTCCTGTGTCTGAGTATTTCCAGAGACCTCCTTTTCCATCTTGATGGATTGACATCATCGAATGAAGTATGGGAGAAGCTTTCTAATCTTTTTGGAAATACATATGAGATGAGGGGACATCAAATAAAAAATGAGCTGATTTCTCTGAGTCCAAACAGCTTTGAATCCCTACAGCTATATTTCTCCAAGTTCAAAGCACTAGTTTTGCAGCTAAAACAGTGTGGGATCGAAAAGAAAGATGATCAGCTTGTCTTGGCCATCCTCTCGAAGCTAGGCCCTGACTATTCAGTGTTTGTTTCTACCTTCTATGCCACAAAAATGACAGCTCGAACCTGGAAGATGGCTAGCCTTGTAGATTTCATGGAATCTCTCACACAAGAACAAGACAGGCTAGTGATTATGGGCACCATCAAACCATCCAAAGATCAAGCTTTGATTGCTGGAGATTTTAATGTGGATTCAAAACGAAAAAAGAAAGCTAAAAAGCCACCTGAGCAAAAGAGAGACAAGAAACAGTCTTCGGAGGAGCCACAAGGTTCCAAGAAGAACTACCAGAAGAAGAAAAACAAAGGTGAAATGAACAAGTGCGCATACTGCAATAAGGGAAATCACTCTGAACGCTCTTGTATGAAGAATAAAATAGACATGCTGACCCAACTCCTGGAGAAGAATGGCATCTCCCTTCCAGAAATCTCAAAGAAGAGATAAGGAGGATCAAGTTTAGATGACAGAGAGAGAGTTCATGCATTGGTTGCTGGCACATCAAGCTCACCCAGTTTTATCATTGATTCTGGAGCTTCAAGACACATGGTTTCGACCAAGGAGGCATTCTCCTCACTTGACATGTCGAAAGGACCACCTATAGTACTGGGAGATGACTCTCTCACTGAAAGGTTGGGCAAAGAGAGGATTGATCTTGTTCATGGTCAGTTCAGCAATGTGTTGTATGTGCCTGGTCTTGCCTCCAACCTCTTGTTAGTGTACCAAATGACCCACACTGGGTCTCCTAAGAAAGTCATATTCTCCCCTGATGAAGTTGAGATCACAGAGATCTCAAGTGGTAGAGTCATTGCAAAAGGAGTTGTGAATCATGCTCAAAAGGTATACATGTTATCACACTTCCTACCTTACTCAAACCCCTCTGCTCTTCTGATTCATGCTAATGAAGCAAGAAAGCTTTGGCATGAAATATTTGGCCACCTAAACTACAAATATGTTTCTGATCTTAGTGAAAAAGAGATGGTCATAGGGTTGCCCAAGATAAAAATTTCCAAAGGAGTCTTCTAAGGTTGTATCCTAGGAAAACACCCAGGGCACAAATTTGAGAGAGCTAGTCATGAGAGAACCTATGCACCCCTTGAGCTGATCCACAGTGATGTTACTGTCCCATTCCCTCATATGTCCATGATTCAGGCCAAATATGCATTGACTTTCATTGATGACTTTTCCAGGTATTGTTGGGTTCACTTCCTGAAACACAAGTCTGAAGTTTTTGGTCTATTCAAAGTCTTTAAGGCTTTGGTTGAGAACCAGTCTGGAAGGAAACTCAAGGTCCTCAGATCTGACAATGGTGGTGAGTATGTCAAGTCTGAGTTTATTAATTATTGTGTAGATGCAGGTATTCAGATGCAGCATTCTATCCCTTACACACCACAGCAAAATGGTGTTGCTGAGAAGAAGAACAAATCACTGAAGGAGATGGTAACATGCATGATGGAGGCCAAAACTTTTCCACCAAAGTACTGGTAAAAGCTATCAACTGTGCAGCCTATATCCAGAATAGGGTGCCTCACAAACATCTTGATGGCATGAATCCCTTTGAAGCATGGAGTGGGCACAAGCCAGATGTGACCCATTTCAGGATTTTTGGCTCAAAGGCTTGGGCTAGAATTCCAATAGAGAAGAGGAAGGATTTGCAGCCCCAAAGCCAAGAGTGTCTTTTTGTTGGATACTCTGAAGATTCAAAAGGGTACAAAATGATAAATTTGATCACAAACAAAGCCTTCATCGAAAGGTGTGTTCATTTTGAAGAAGAACCCCTTGCAGCAGTGGAAGTTGGAGAAGCCTCTTCTCCACCTGAACCTCAAGAAGTAAGTAAAGAGTTTGTTGAACATGCTGATTCTGATTTGTCTGATGGAGATGAGTTTATTGCAGACCCTGAAATCCCTACAAGGCCAAAATGGGCAGCCAAGACACTACATGTAGTAGGAGAGCTAGCTGGGTATCCCAATGACCCAAGGAGGACTAGATCTCAATTTGAGAGTGGTATGTGCATGAAGGATCCTATGTTTGCTGAAAAATGATATTTGATGGTGGAGTCTGATCCTCAAACATATGAGGAATTAGTAGGAGATATAATATGGAAAAAAACCATGAAGGAGGAGTTCATCTCACTCCAGAAGAGAAATACATGGGAGCTAGTGGATCTTCCCCCAGGGAGAAAGTTAGTCCAGTGTAAGTGGGTCTATAATACCAAATTTGTTGCTGATGGTTCACCACTGAAGTACAAGGCCATATTGGTAGCCAAGGGATACTCACAGGTTCATGGCATAGATTACAATGAGACCCTTTCCCCAGTGGCAAAGATGGATTCCATCAGGCTAGCCTTAGCCATTGTAGCCTCAAGGCAATGGGAGGTACATCACATGGATGTAAAATGTTCCTTCCTGAATGGAGATCTCACTGAAGAGATATATATGCAGCAGCCTCAAGGTTTTGATACTAACCCTTCTCTTGTGTGCAGGTTGAGAAAGTCATTGTATGGTCTAAAGCAAGCCCCCAGGGCTTGGTATGCCAAGATCGATAGCTTCTTGCTATCACTGAATTTTGTTCGGTGCAAATCAGATCCAAATGTCTATTTGAAGTTATTTAATGGTTCATTAATGATCATTTTGTTATATGTTGATGACCTCCTCATTACAGGAAGCTCAAAGGCTGAGATTGCTTCCTTAAAGGGTGCTATGAACCAAGCCTTCTCCATGACAGATTTGGGGCTCTTAAGTCAATTTTTGGGGCTTGAGATTGCTCAAACCAAAGCTGGAATCAAGGTGCACCAGTCCAAATATGCCTTGGACTTGCTGAACAAGTTCAAAATGAAGGATTTCAAAGCAAGAAAAACTCCTTTCCTTTCAGGAGTGAAGCTGGAAGAAGCTGATTCTTCACCTATGGTAAACAATACACTGTATAGGAAATTGATTGGATGTTTGTTGTATCTGACACATACTAGACCTGATATTTGTTATGTAGTAAGTGTGGCTTCTAGATACATGGATCAGCCTCATGAGATCCATTGGAAAGCAGCCAAAAGGATCCTTAACTTTGTTCAGGGAACAAGGACACATGGGATCTTCTATAAAGCAAAATCTGATCTTGATTTGATTGGATTTACTGACAATGATTGGGCAGGTGATAGCACAGACAGAAATTCCACATCAGGATATGTGTTCATGCTTTTAGAAGGGCCAATCAGCTGGTCAAGCAAGAAACAGAGTGCCATTTCACTCTCATCTACAGAAGCAGAGAACAGAAAAGTTGTTAATGCAGAAACACAATGTTTATGGTTGCAGGGTTTACTTGGAGAGTGTGGTTTCGAACTAGAGTAATCAACTACCATCTACTATGATAACCAGAGTACCATTCAAATTTGAAAAGATCTAGTTCAGAACTAGAGAACCAGACACATTGAGATCCATATGCACTACATCAGAGAACTTGTGCATGATGGCACCATTCACCTACTCTTCTATTCATCTTCAGAACAAGTAGCTGATATCTTCACCAAAGCATTTTGTGAGAAGACCTTCAGCAATCTCAAATCACTGTTGGGGATTGCTGATCATGCTATGAAGCATGAGTGAAGACAAGATTTCCAAATTTTGTTTTACAGTCCATGTTTAAGGGAGGATTTTCGCAAGTTGGTTTTGCCTCTTTCCTTGTTTTAAATGGACATGCAGTATGTAAAGGGTGACTAAGCCTTGTTTCTAGGCCCTATAATTTTCTGATATATTACTCATAATTCAGGCTTAAGGGGGGGTGTTAGAATAATCAACCCATATTTTACCCACTTGGACATTAATTTAATTATTTTTGTCTTATTAGCCTAGTTCATGTGTCCCACCTTGTGCAAGTTGTCTTTTACCTATCCATAGTGGTCAAAATTTCCTTATTTGACTCATGTAGCACATGGGAAATCCCAAGGAATCAAATCTGCTTTATTCATGGCCTCCTAGGTGCCCTTCTGCTTTTTCTGCTTTATTCCCTGCTTTTTCAGTGTTTTAAGGCAAATGGAAAAGCTAGACTAGGTGAGGTGAACTAGTTTTCTGTCCTCTTCATCCTCCACTCTTTTCTCCTTGAAAAAGCATGTATGAGCTACCAATCCACCACTCTTTAGCTTTCCTAAGCCATTTTTCCAATTTGTGAGCTCCATGACAGATTTGGGATCAGCTTTTTACACCTATGGGGGATTTGCTTATTTTTAGTAAGCCTGCTTTATGCTAGATTTGAATTGCTCCTCATGCATTCAAATCCCTGATGTATGTTATTTATTCAAAAACCTATTATGTTACAGTTTTGGCTATTGTACACTGAGTTAATACAGTTTATTTTTCAGCTCCAATTTCAGTCTCTTTTGTGAGTGATTTTGCATGATCAATTGTTAATTGTTGTGAGTAAATTTAATCTATCACTAGGTTCAATTTCCATAATTATTCCTCACACCTTTAACCAATGAAATAAGTCTTGGCCATTTATCTAGATTATGCTTTCATCGCAAATGTTAAATGGCGGGGCCTCAACCACATTCCACTGAGCCCGAAGATTTTACTTTGCCATGCACTTTACATCAACGAAATTTATGCTAACTGTTGATCTAGATCGAAGTCTTATTTGAGCCATCAAAATTTGAGGCTCCTACCAAATTCTGCAGATTTCCAACATAAATTTATCCACCCTAGTTGACACAGCGGAATTTATTAGGACCACATATCAAAAACCCACTCAAATCTCCATCGTTCAACATTATTGGGCCTACCAAATTCCACAAATTTGAAAATTTTGTTTGTCCTTGCATGTCATATCATCATAATTGATACCCTTCGTAGATCCATTTCTCCTCTAGATATTTACTGTCAAAATGTGCAGGCTCTAAGGAATTCCGTTGATTTTGAAACTTATTTACCTCGTGCAAGTTTTAGCAATGGAATCCACCTTCGTTGTGGATCTCTTTCATGCATCAATCCTCACCATTGAAAACTGCAGTGCCTACAGAATTTTGTTGATTCAAAATTTTTGTTTATCCTCGCATGTTCTATCAGCGAAACTTATAATGACCGTAGATCTTCCTCCACCCAGTGATCTGATGGTTAATTCTATCTGTAGGTTAACACCATTCCACGAGCCATAAAAATTATTTCAAATGGTCATATTACCTCTGCGGAATTATTTGCCACCATCGCTATTAATTGTTGTAGATCTACACCCTTCATTGTTGACAAAATATAACACTAAAGCGGATTATTCACATGCAATTTATTTCCAAGGTCAGACCTTAGGATTTTTCAAATGTTTTTCATTTAAGACCAAGGAATAGACCCTTTAAAACCTTTAGAACCTACTCTGCAATCCTCTAGGTGATATGATATAAAAAAAATTAAACCTTACCCATGATTTTGACTGGCCTAACCCCTTCCAACCTCTTAGCCCAAAAATGGTGCTAACACCTGTTAAATTGATTTTCTAATTTTTGTTGTGCAATTTTTGTTTATAAGAAGAATATAAAGTTATATATTAGATAGTGTATATGTATATGCAAATTAATCAATTTTTTCCTTATTTTTTTAATGCAGAAATCTGATTTGGACCATCTGGACACAAATCTAAAACCTTCATTGGAAGGAGAAAATAAATAGAAGGTTCTTACCAAAGGTTAGTATTTATGTTTTATTTACATTATGCTTACAAAAATACTTTGTTTTTTCACTCTTGATTTCCATTTAAGAGATTTCATGTGTAATATTTGTAGTCCATTTGGGTTTTCCTTACATGTTTGCAGATTTATACTTTTTATAAATTTTAACATGTTCAACACAGACCCTGATTCGTTTCCATGTAAAGAGTGAAATTCATTGCCACCATAGGTTGTGGAAGAATATTTTAGAATACTTGCTGAAGAGGATGTTGAACGAGAAAAGAGACGACAAATGAAGCAACAATTGTCTACACAACGATGAAATTCACAACAATTATATAGAATTTCAAAAAATGATTGTTAGAGTGAGGATGGTTATGATGATCATATCTAACCTAATCATAGGGAAATACCTTATCAACTCTGAGGTCATTCAATTTGCAGTCTGTTAAGGGAAAGGAACCAAATTTTGATACAATTGCTCTTCTTAAAGGAGATAATGGTTCAGAAGAAATCATTATCTCCAAAGGTATTGATGAGTCACCTTCAGGAAACCTAGAGTTGGCACGCTTAGATCCTTGTGGAGATGATCCAATTCTTTACACTATTGGTACCAATGACACATGGACACATTCAATGGATGATGTTATGCATGTTGAAATGGTGTATGCTGATGAAATTGGCAAGCTTATGCTACACCATCCTTCACTTTGTGAAATAAAATCACAATTATATTCAAGTGGGTCAGATGAAAATCATAAAAAACATTCTAATGCAGCCATCAAGCGAGGGTTTTATATTGGATCTTCTTTAGATGTGACTCCCTTATTCACTCAAAATTGTCATTTTGTGAAGATTGATAGAAAGAAATTCATTCAAATGGATGGGTTATTGGTGTGCAACACAAATCCATTTTATTTTACCATAAAGGCGGGCATATATTTCCGTGTTTATTATGACAAATTGCATGGATTTTCTGAAGATGAGTCATTGAAAATTCCATATCTTGTAGAAGTGTTGGATTGTTTAGTAGATGTCTCCATTGATGGAACATTTTGTTGGATAAGAATATTTGAAAATCATGTAGATGTTTTTCTTAGAGGCCACTATGTTCCCGAAGGTGTGAATTTTCATCCACATGAGGTGTTCTCTATAAAACAAGGTCTGTTGATACCAACTGAAAACATAGATGGTGAGTATACATATGTATCTTTTAATATTTATTTTTCAACTCATAAATAGAAGATTTATTTATAGTATCTAATGTTATATTTTGTTTTGTTGTATGAATTATTGATGTTTTCTTTACTGTGAGATCTATTAAAATGTGGGGCATGAGCACTCGAAAAGGGGAATCTTTTTTTTGACGCTTTGTTGTTACGAATGATGATAAGCACGCCTCTTTTCAAATTCTCACAAAAAAAGGTGACAGCAAAGTTGTGACTGCTAGATTAACTACCTCTATAGAATATGGAACACAAAATGAATTTCCATCATATGTTGGAGTATTGCAACCCAATTGAATGCATTGTCACAATAGTCATTTTCTTTTCTACAAAGTTTTCAATCACATAAGGTCTCGAAACATTATATGCAATGAATCTTATGTGGAAATTCCTTATTTATATGGAATTTTCATGGTTACTGTTAGAATAATCCTTCGGGATTATTGTACATAAATAATAAATAGGAATATGATTATATAGGAAGCCAAACAGGCTGAGCGGAAGGTGAAACCCAACCTCCATGTACTTTGTATAAATATAGGCATTTGCATTGGAAATGAATATAGAATCGGGATTTATTACCATCATGTGGTATCAGAGCCAAGCTCCATAACTCCTTCCTGCATGCCTGCCAGTCTGCCTGCCATTCTCCTGCTTCCTCTGCTGGTTCAGCTCTGGCATATGCCCTCTGCGTCCTCTTGCCAGGAGACGTTTTAAGAATTTCTGCCCACAATCTAGAATTTGCCAGTCTGGCATATTCTCTGAGTGCATATTATTACTGTGCGTGAGAGTTGAAGACTCTGTTTGTTGGAAACCCTAGTTTTATGAGTGAACACCGTGGAGTGCGACTGCCCTCTTATCTTCGTGAAAACCAGAGTTTGTATATGCTGCGTGCTGTATTGGAGATAGCTGGTGCTCTCCACCTGAATATTGTAATCGAGCTGTGAGCCACCATGGTGAATGCGTTGTAGACTGATATGAAAATATATGCTGCGATATAGTGAGAAGATTGCATGGAGGAAGGAAACCCTAAAATCCAGACTGCTGCTCGCCTTGCTGGTGCACTTCTATTGTGTTGTTTATTGCTAAAAATTTGTTTCTTCTGGGACGTTTCTCATGCCTTATCATATTGAGAAAGTTGAAGAGGTTTCTCCAACTTCTTCATGTCGTGGGAGTCAGTAGTATGTATAGAATAATCTGACCTGAATTAGGTTGTCGTGGAAGCTATGTGTTGAGCCTTTTGTAGTTTTACTGCATCATTTCTTGATGTAATACAAGACTGTGCTATGTATTTTTGAGAGGCGTGAGTGTACAATCTCCGTTGAGTATATGCGTGGAGACCTGGAGGAGACTGTGTGGAGGAGACCGGCGTGAAGCTTGATCCTGAAGACTGCGCTGTGACTGCGCGGTACTTTCTATTGTATTTGCAGTTAGGATAATGTATGCTGCATGAAGACCAGTGCGTGGAGGCTGCCTGCATTAAGAACCAGCGTGTTGGTGTGAAGACCAGCGAATTGCTGTATGGTATCCACCCTTTTTACACCTGCGTGGAGTTATTACCAGCGTGGAGCCTGCATTTTTATGCTGCGACCTTCCTGGAGATCTCGAGCTATAATACTATGGAGGTAAACCATTTTTGCTGGACCATAACCGCAAAATCTACAATTGATCGTGAAGTGAAGACTGCGTGGAAAGGAAAAACCCTAATTCTGGCTGAGAGCTGCGATTTCATAAGTTTATAATCTGAAGACTGTAGTATTGGAGAAAACAATACTGTGTTTTGTATACACTCATATGAAAGGGCTGCATCTTGAAGACTGCGACTTGATGGGTGCTGCACGGGGAAGATACAATGATTTGGAGATATAATAATGCATTCAGTATGATAAATATGCTGTGACTGATATATGTATCCTACATATATTGTGCGTGGACTGTGACTGCCTGAATTGAAACTAATATATTGCGTTGATATCACACACATTTGCATTGAAGACTGCTGCATTTGTGCGACCTCTCTCTTGAAAACCATAATCAAAACTGCTGCGTGTGTTGAGACCATCAAAGACTGAGCCTGCGTTGGAGACTGCAATCTGCGCTAAAGCATGCTGTCTGAAGACTGAAGAATGGTGGTGTTTTTGTAATTATTATGCCAGTCTTAACTTTAGCATTGGAACGATGTGAACTTCTCTTTTGGAACTTGTTGTGATCTCCCTCCATAAAACCCTAAGTTTTGCCCTAGTTCCAAACTGATATAATGAAGACTGATATAATGTATGCTGCCAGACTGATATAATGCATGCTGCCATTTGAGACTATGTAATGGATTTATGTGTGATTGATATCATATATTGAATACTGCATAATACCTATCAGCATCTGCGACCAAGTTGAAGAGCTTCCTGAGTGGAGCTGCGTGGAGCTAAATGTGAAGATTGTTGCTGCGATCTAGACAATTGCTGCTGATAATTGCTGCTGCTAATCACTTGATTTTGCAGGGTATATAGTCTGGTGCTTGATTTTTGTGCACTTATATCATTTGCACACTAATATATTAGCTTTTGGTGCCTCCACATATTGTATAACAAGGAATGCTGCTATGTATTTGAAGCTAGTATATTTTGTATACTGAAGAAGCTTGTGTATTCTCACCTGAAACTTGCATTGTATTCACCTTGGCAGAGACTGTAGACCTGCAAGGTTATTATTTTTCTGTTTCTCTTTGTAAATTACACTAACAGTAATAACAGTTGTAAAGATGCACTCTTTGGCATCTAGTATTGGTGCTTCCCTTGCCGACAAAGACCAATCCAAAGACCCTTCCAAGGGAGATTGCAGCAAAGAGAGAGGCAGAAGAAGAAGAAATTTCAGAGGCAGAGGGGGCAGAAGCAAAAGATCAAATTTGCAGTGCAAGCGTTGCGGAAAGACTAGGCACACATCAGATTAGTGTTGGGCTTCATGGGACTCCATCAAAGACAAAAATAAACAGAAGAAAGATGACCAAGATGCTAGTAAAATTTCTGATTCTTGTATTGTTGCACATTGTAATCTTGGATTTAATGAAATGACTTCTCTTTCATCTTACAAAGATTGTTGGCTGCTTGATACCGGTGCAACAT
>LPNX010850564.1:376446-387611 GCA_001517045.1 Pseudotsuga menziesii
ATCTGGAGTTATTACCATCAGTTACTTTTGAACTAATTGCAATGCATTCTGTACCTCCTAGGATTGTAAAGAAGAATAATTCATTAGAGTTCATCATAGAAGGCTATGGGAATATTAAAGAGCCAATTTTCTATACATGTCCAACCTTTCCTGATAGATATCAGCTAAGTTCAGGCTAAAGTGATCAGACTCAACCTGTTGGTAAATGGAGAGTGGGACCAAAATTTAGATTTCGATATTTATATAATAGCCTGCAACCTCGTGTACAAGTACACTTTTCATGGGATTCACACCAATGGGACGCTATCCATCATTGTTATGGATTAGGGATGAGGACTGGCATACCCCATTTGGAGTTGTAAAGATTTTACATTTCATTAATAAATTTGTATACTATTTGGTGTAATCTATATGGTGAATCCTACTATTTAATACATATGAATTATGTATTTGTTGCATTCAATTATTTCTGGTATATTATTGTTCTGTTATAATTGGTTTTTCTTTTTGAATAAAATTTTCATTACATATAAAATTTGAAAGTTTGAAACGATAATATACATTTCCTAGCATGTGGGTTATTGTGAAGATGCTTCTATATTGTCATCAAACTATCTGAAAAACCTCTTATTATAACCTTCTAGAAACATCAAAACATGCCCCATGAGGAGCCGCACTTACAGGAAATCGAGTATAACTTTCTAGAAACAAAAACCTTACAACTGTAATATTGTCTAAAAAGGAGCAGATGTAACAAGAATTCACTAAAACACCGATAGTTGTAGCAAGAATTTTAAAAAATAATATGTAATAGATTTAACATATGAGGAATATCTTTAAGTTACATATTTCATTAAAAACCCCAATGATATTCAAGCTTCCTCTAGAAGGTGTATTTCTTCATTCTTCACCTCCTCTTATTGTGAATACTCAATAACACCTTGAGATTCATGTTGTTAAACAACAATTATTTCCTTGAGTTCATTGACATAGTTTGTGGCCAACTAAATGGAGTCTTAAAAATGTATCTTCATCTCTTTAGCATGAAATTATGTCACTTTGATCATTTAACAAATACTCCCACCAAACATTATCAACAACATCAAAGTACTCAACTACATAATTAACATAATTTCATTACTTGTCTCTTTGGAAAAACTGAGACCATGGTTGAGTAGACAAAGTAGCATCTTACAAGATCCCCATGTGGTGCCGACATTTTCTTCAACAAATATTTTATGGCAAGCATCCTATTAATTCTATTTGGACCAATTTTCATATACTTAACCAATTTCCTGATTTTCACTAATTTTCCATATTTCTCCAGAATGATGTCATAATGTAACAATGATCTCAAATTTATGCCACATCATCATCTATTCAATTCCATGCCATGTGGGCATCATCCTTAGTGTGGGAATCAACCTTAATGCAGGCATCACTTAGACCCTTTACAACACTTAAGCCATTTTTCCTTTGTCTTTAGTATGCAAAATAACATTTTTCTTCTATTTTGGTAGGTTGAAATTTTCCTCATCTGATCACCATAAGAAAAACCAAGAGCATGGCTAGATAGCCATTTCAACAATGAACAGGACCATAGGGTGTAAGAAAATTTTGGAAAAAAACAAAACAACGTACCTCGATCGAGGGTTTAACAAACTCTCGATTGAGGTTTTATTAAACCCTCGATTGAGATTTTGATAAACCCTATATTGAGGTGATAAAACCTTGATAGAAGTACCCACCTCGATCGAGCTATTGACCTCGATCGAAGGTCCCTGTAAAAAAATTTAATAAAAAAGGTCGCGGGAAGCCACAGCCTTATTTTTCATTTTCTCCACACAACACACCCTCGATCAAGTTCCAACACAACCCACAAACCTCGACCGAGCTACAATGCAAGCCAAAACCACGCCCTCCCTTCACCATGATGTCGGAGCAGAGAGGTAACACCCAAACCTTGTTTTTTTGAAATTTAAAGGAATTTTTTTAAAATTAAAAAAGTTCATTGTTATATATGTTTTTAGATTAGTTTTTTGCTTAATATGTTTGAAATGTGTGCCAACAAGCAGAAATGTTCCTGGATTTTTATAAAATTGTAATTGAAATTTTTTGTTTATTTAAAATTTCTTTTTTTTTGTTTTAAATATAATTTTGTCAACCTGTAGTGTTTATGCTGCCATTTTAATTTTTAAATGTGTGATCAACAAGTAGAAATGCTAACCATTTTTTTTCAATTCTCTCAGAATACACAGAGGATTGAAAAAAATCCATAAGACACCAAGTAAACAAAACCTATATGAACCATAGAGACAATTAATCAACCATAAACCCGAGACAAAACATTAATTTTTTATAAAATTTTAATTCAAATTTGTTAAATTTGAACATTAAATTTAGAGTTTGTATAAATATTTCTATCAACCGATAGCGTTTATGCTTCCGGTTTAATTTTGAAATGTGTCCCCAGCAAGCAGAAATGCTGCCTAGTTTTTTTCAATCCTCAGAGATTACATGAAGGATTGGGAAAAATCCAAACCCTAGTCGCGAGACAATCATGAACCTTAAACCCATGAAGGCATTTATCTAAAAAACCCATATATTTTAATTTAAATATTTTTAGATATATATATAATTAAAATAAATTAAAATTAAAATTAAAATATTATATTAATTAATATTTATATTTCTACAAATATTGTTTTCATAATAAAATATTATCTGTATGTTTTGAGTTATTAGTTGACACATTTTGATTTTAGTTTATTAAAAAGCATATCCATGTATTTTTGTTTTTTTGAAGCTCAAACAAAATATTATGAAAATGTGGATCATCCTTTTTTTTTTAATTTTTGAAGGGAAAAATAATAATAAATAAGTGTATAAATTTGGATTTTAATTTATAAAAAGTGTAGTTATATAGTTTTGGATTTATCAAGGAAAATAAAATGGAAATATTGATGAAGTATATAAGATTTGATTTTAAATTATGAAAAAATAAAAGTATTCTTTAAATTAAAAAAAAATTAATTAAAAAATTAATAGAAATTCATGATTTAATTTTTTTAAAGAATATGAAATTAAAAATTTAATAGACTTTAATTAATTAAATACATAAGTTGTGACTTTAAATCATAAAAAAATTGAAATTATATTTATTTAAAAAGTTGAAATAAAATAATTAACCCACTATATTAATTGGAGTATAAGTTTTCATTTGTAAAGATAAAGTTAATGATATAATTTTAATTTTACAAACTAATTTAAAAATATAATTATATTTTTAAAGTGTACATAAATCAATTTACAGAATTATAATTTTAAAAATTAGTTTAAAATATATATATATTTTTAAATATTTATGAAGAGTTAATTCAATATATAAATTTAAATTTTAAATTTTAGAAAATTAAATTAAATTTTAAATTGTACCATGGCTCTAAATGTGTTTAAGCCACACATAACACTTTCATAAAATAGTGAATCATTAAAAAAATAGAAATTTTACGATGTCTTCTCTAACCTAAAGCTCAAAAACAAAAGATATATATCCAAATTAATTAACAAACATACATTCCACCAACAACAATCCAGAAGCAACCAACATTCCCTATGTAGGCCAAACCAAGATTAAAGCACATGGCATGATTGAGATATATATATGACAATCTCTAAAAGCTATAAAAATACTGAGGACTAAGGCCATCCCAGAACCAGCTTGTCTGACAAAATCCTCGAAACAAGTCCATAACAGAAAAACAATGATAAGAGTCTTCAAATAAAATGAGATCCCAACAACCCAATAGATAAGTAGGGATCCTTCATCAATCTTTCCAACTTTTCCAACTTTGGCTTAATCCCAATGATTTTTGAGATAATTTTATATACTAAATTAAAGAGTGTTATAGGTTTGAAATCATCGAAAGAAAGCTCGGTTTTGAACTCTTAGGTTCGAGGGAAATGCATATCTACTAATTCTAAATTGTGCATCCTATCATCGAGATAGGTAGACATGTTGAACATATTGTTGTATCTTTTTAGAATATCCTTGATGAAATGGTTGACTTGTACCTAGTGTAAAAATGATATCGACATAAATTATGTGTAAAGGTAAATTTAAAAAAAATTGAAATGAAAAGTTAGAGTCTGTTATTGCATTGGGATGTCTCCAACTATATATTTTTTCTTTCTTTCCGAAGGAATATGTCATAAGTGATGTATTTGAATATTTTCATCTCTATCATTATTTTCTCAAAATTTTGATCTTTAGTCTCACAAATGAATTGGAACAATAAATCCATTCCACCAGACCCGTAACATGTCCCATCCAAACAATTTTTTACATAATATGTTTTCCCCTATAGCCTATTACACATGATCTTATGAATGAAGTATCTTGATTAATCTGGTGGTACTATCCTTGATAAAACTTGTAGATGGTTAATAATAAAAAAATATGGATATATACAAATATTTCATAATAATTATTATAAAAAATCTTTGCACGTGTCATTTCCTCATTGATTGTGCTCACACTCATGATCCTTCTCCCATTATTAATGTGCACCATGTGATGATATATTAATCATATCAAATCTACATATTTACTATTGACATATATATCATTTATCTTATATTGTATGCTGACTGCATTTATTATGTCTTATTTCATGCATATGCATCTCCACAACGAGGTTCTTTGGTTCACCGAATGCATAGCACCAAAAAATCTGCGTCCATTCCTAGCCTTGGAGGTCGGCAGAGGACTCATAATTATACAATTGTGCATGATGTACTCTTTGTTTTTAGTTACATAAAATTAAATTGTTTCACATGTGTATATTTAATCATCAACTTGTATGTCTCTATTTTCAAAGGTTCAACTAGGCATCCTACGCCGACACACACTCTTGCTGGGGAGTCGAGCGACGACCACTCAGGAAGCTGCTCTGTGCATGTGAACGTCAAGGAGGATATTGTTGGTGTTGGTTGGGAGGTTCCCCACAAGTCAGGTACATTAAATGCAAATATATTTTTATTTCAGTTATCAATACCTTTAATCTATACTGATTTCAAATTCACCTACAATTGATGTATGTATTTTGACTGACATTTATGTTTTCATCCAATTTTTAGGTGTTGCGGCTGAAAACAAGGGTCATGAACCTCTCAAGGAAGCACCATGGGATTATGAGGTCACACACATCATGATGCAATACATTACCAGTCAGCGTGACTATTTGTGGATTAACGTCTGCTCCATTTCATACCACTGTCCTGCATCACATTCGATGCAGATGATGTTATAGGTAGTAGACAATCTACTGAAGGTATACAGGTCCATCGGACCATTGCGTTCTCTTTGGAACATTTCATGTCATATAAGAATGGCCGCAGTAACGTGTCCTGATAACTGAGCTGCATTGAGAGATGCAACAATTGACCATGATGTGAAGGGAACATTATTTGATATCCCTCCTGAGCGCGTAGCTGGTCAACCACTTAGACTCAAGGATTTTAAGATAGAGGCTGTAGCGTCTTATGTATATGACAATTTTATTTGAGCGTGGGGCATGTTTCCTGACCATGACCTGGTCCCACTATACTTTGCAAAACATATATATGCATAGTTTGTCTTGGGGATGCACCTAGATTACACTATCACACCCTTGAGCTTCTATGGTGCTGGTGGGGGATGTAGTCATGCACATCTTGGGGCAAGGAGAGACCCTGGAGCTCAGCTAGAGATAAAGAATTTGGTAGGTCACCCTAGAAGGACCGTGCTTAGGACAAATGATGTAGCTAATTCATCTCAGTTAGCAATTAAGGAGCAGAGCGCATTAGCAGAGGAAGCACACATGAAAATGCATGGTACCATGATGGTTGTGCAATCAGAGAGACACAGAGCACCCATTGCACCTACATATCCTGAGTTATAGTGGGTGGCTGATGATATCCTTAGCATTCTTGACCATGACACAATGTTACAGTATGCTATCATGGCCCGCGATGCATATTTTTGACTGCATGATAGATGCAGTCCTCGACCGATGGGATATGTATATCTTTATTTTCATCATTTGATTGTCTTGATTGTAATGTATCCTCAATGAATCATTTTTTAAACCAATACTTTGCTTTGTGTTAGACCTCCATGCAGGAGCCCAGTTTCATTGAGGTACTTTTTGGCAATGATGCATCTATTCAAGGTCCCACTGCATTTCTTTCCTCCCACGTCGATGAGGTATTTGTTAACTATCATCCTAAATTTGAATTTCTAAATGAGTCAATTGTTGAACACATAATACTTTGGTTTGTTCTAACTTTCATGATTTATCTTTTTCATGTTATACATGATAGAGGCAAGGGAATTGCAAAGGATTCTACACAGTCCCACCTGAGTCCTACTCATGACACACCAATCGACGAGGTACTAGTTATTTATGTTCGAATTGTTTGCATATTTATGTTCAGATTATAATTTACATGTTTAAGTTATAATTCTCAATTTCAAATTGTAATTGATTAATATAACTATTATCATGTCATGGAAACAGACGCAGACACAAGCAATTGCAGATGAGGGACTTGAAGCCGCCATGATGTTTACGGATGAGTGGGTTTCCACTCATCAGCTAGGTCCTAATGAAGGATCGTCTCAGCAGATACTCAACCTCCCAAACCTAACACTCGACTCGAGCGAGGTGAGTTCATAGATCTATGTTTTATATATATATATATATATATATATATATATATATATATATATATATATATATTGTTAGATTATACATGTAATTTGAATATGTGGTATGTAACTGACTTGCAGAGTTCACGATTTTAACTTACGCAGTTCTTAGACTTGGGCAATTTTCTTTTTGATTTGCATGAGGAAGGCCAGGGGCATAGTGCAATTGACGGTAATGGCCATGATGCTCGATCTCTCGATCAATGACATAGGGGTGATTTGTAGAATGTGTTATTTGTGGACTTTATTATTTTGGACTTTATGATTATATATATATATATAGACTTTTTTTTTTAACATGATGGTCTGTTAAATGTTTTAATTATTTGCAGTTATAGTTTAACGTTTGTTTTCAGTTACAATTTTAACATCATTAATGTTTTACAATCTTACAAAATTGTACAATTTTTCAATTTAATAAATTACAATGTTTACAAAGTTTACAAGTTTACATGTTTACAAAATTGTCAAGCGAACGCAACTTACAATTTTTAACATAACTTATAATTAAAATGTTGCAAAATTTACAACTTTACAATGTAAGATCTACTAGGTGCAAATTACAACTACAATGTAAAATTTGATTTCATTTAAAAAAAATTACAACTACAATTTTAAATTTGGTTTCATTTGTAAAAAAATTTACAGGTTTGCAAAATTTTCAATCAAATGAAACTTACAATTTAACATAACTTACAATTAATATCAATTGCAATTGGTAGATTTAATGAGGACGCAATAAATGTATGTGTTTTTCTTTGTATTACATATCACTAACAATTTACAAGTTTAAAATTTACAACTTGTCTATAATGTAACATGTAATTTAGAAATTTGCACAAATAGAGCGTGATATACATGTATTTGCACAAATACACCAAAAAAAATTACATAGACAAAATTGAGCTTCCATAACATGGTCTTAGGACATTGTTGGTATTCTTAGGTATAGGTGTTCATGCACATAGAGTATATGTGAATGCACATACTCGCATATATAAGTTTACAAAAATTACATTTAAATACAAATGATATATTTCAAAAGAAATTTTGATTTTCTACATTTCAAAAGCATGTCAACTATGTCAACATCAAAAGTGGCATATAACTTTCATTCATCCGGCCAATGGATTATAGGAATGCACGTATCCATAATGCGATCATGGTCAACTACTGACATCTTCCATCTCTTTGGTTCACCCCTCTTCACCTTGATTTCAATGAGATGTATCTGAGCTTCCACCACCAAATGACTGTACTGACGAGATATATGTTCAGGAATGAAATATATGTATATAATATAATCACGTTGTCTTCTCACTTTTTCAAAAAAGTGGCCCATCACAACTAGGTCACCAACCTGGTACGTGAACTCTCCATTGACATAGGGCCACACCAACCTGCTTTTGATTTGTGTAAACCACATCAAAAAGTATGCCACATGATCGTAATTTCCCGGTGGTGCAATTACAACAAATACATCACCTGCATTGAAATATTTTCAAATATTAAACAAATATTATATATATATATATATATATATATATATGCATGTGTACAAGACTAGAAGCTTAAACATTCAATCAACTATCATGTACCTTGCTTAACAAAATCAGAAACCCGATCATGATCTAGTGAAACCATTGCCATGTCAGTGTGCATCTCTTACCACATCATAATTGGATGTGGCTCCTTTGGATTAAGAGAAGATATTTCCATTGTTTGACATATGCATCGTTCATGCAATGATCAACCCCCAATCAATTGGCGTCAATGCAGAACTCACAGAAACACGCATACTTCCTCATTTCATTGGAAAATATGTCTCCCATGTATTTACTATGAACTGAATGTATTTCTCTCATACCATGTATGGTCTTACAATACCATGGCATGGATCTATTCACATCACCAAGGGAAACATCCCAAAAGCCTCCGAAGTGCTCATTCACGCATGAACCTGCGCCATCATGTTCACCCTTTATGTGTTATGTTTCAAAAAAGCTCCAGGTGTGTCGAATTCCTGTCTCTTTTTGAAGGAGACTCAACTAATAAAAGGAGTGTGCCGATTTGAACTGTCGTGCACACACACCTGACCAAATCCAATGTTCTGTAAATGACACCCCATTCTTTTTGAATGAATCATAAATCAACCCAAATCAGTGTTGAACAAACAATGTGTCATGCTCACGATCATCACTGACATAAAAATGGTATTCTTTGATCACATCGTGTGACTGAGGAGTGCTATCCCTACCATCAATGCTCACTTGAGCATGTCTATACAATACATGTACGAAAATGGACACCTGGTTGGAGTGATAATACTCACTTTGTATCTCTCTCTAAGCAGCAAATGTGTAATTCTCAGCAAATTCTACCACCGATAGGATTTTTCCTGGCTCAAAAACCTCACAAGAATGATTAAATTCTAAATCTTGCCACATAGACCTGTGGGAGTGCTTAATGTATTTGTAAATATGACTTTGAAACTTGTCCATGAAGTCTGAAATAGGAATATCATCCTCGATCAAGTCAATCCTCTTAGATGGATCATGTGAAGAATATGATGGATTCATGGAGACATACTCATATCTCTTCCACTTAACTTTGATATATGACAATCCAAGGTGTGTCATATCGATATGAGACTTCCCATGGAACAATGCCAAATCACCACATTCATGGAATCTTCTCCCACCTACACACCTTTTAATGAAAAACAAATTTTAAGATTCCTATTGCATAGTATCATAGAAATAAAATCCCACACTGTGTGAGTAGTTGGTTCACCATACCGATGTTTTTTACAAAAATCCACAAATGTGTCGTAGTATAACTAGAATTCAACGTGGTATCGACAAAAACAAGTGTCCCGAATCATATTCGGCCTAATATGCCACAATTTCAACTTACTGAACATGGTAAATGAGATCTGGACACTGGGGTTTGATTTTTTGAATCCTCGAACAAAGAAACTCTTGTCATATTCATAACATGCTTGCAATGCTCCTTATAAATGCCTCTACTAGAACATTCCCATAGAACATGTTTTCGATCTTGTACAACACAAGAATGGTTGTCCCAATACTCTTTCACCTTTTCTCTGATGCACTCTTCCATCATGTCTTTATATGCTTCTCTACATATAAGAGCCCACCAAGTAGTTTCATCATTTGGCATCTATCTTTACCCTAAATTTAGTGTATTTGTGCAGTGTTTTTCTTGAAACGTGGAGCAGCTTTGACATTGTTGCAACCATTTGATTTATTGAGGTGCTTCATGCCACAATAGAATTTGTAATTTCCCTACAAGCAACGCTGATATCAAATTTTCTTGAATTTCCAAATGAAGAGAGTGCAGTTGTTACATTATCACATGCATTTTTTATTTTTAACATCCTTAAAACCCAACAACTTTGTGGCACGTTTCAATTTTTTGTGTTTTATCAATCCACGTAGCATTTGAGCTTGTGTAATTGATGATTGGTGTTCAAAGTACAAATTGATTATGTTACTAACATGATCTCTGATTGTCCAATCATGGGTCGGGTTCCTGAACTCTTCTTGAGTGGCATCATCCAACCCTCTTAAACAATTAGCAACCATCCAACGTCATTGAAGCTCCCAATTACTCTTGAGAAATCAGAGGGTGCACGATCCTGTGATGGCTGGCCAGGATCTAGTAATAAGTAAATACAAGCTCAAAAATAAATACAAGCTTAAAAATTAATACAAGCTCAAGAATAAATACAAATAAATGCAAGCTCAATAATAACATTTTATTTTACTTATCATATTGTCATTGTTAGTTAAAAAATTAGCAATTGTAATTTGTACATGATTGTAAAAAAATAGTAATTGTAATTGTCATTGTCATTCTTAGTCATTTGTACATGATTGTAATGTAATGTAATTGTAATTTCTAATTGTAATGTAATTATCATCATTATCATAATGTGATGTAATTGTAATTGTAATTGTAATTGTAATGTAATTATAATTGTAATTGTAATGCGATTGTCATGTGATTGTAATTGTAATTGTTGATTTTCTTTGAGTTCATCATTGTCATCAATGCTTAAAGCCATATGATTCCTAGTCATTTGTACATGATTGTAATGTAATGTAATTGTAATTGTAATGTGATTGTAATTGTAATTGTAATGTAATTGTAATGTAATTATCATCGTTATCATAATGTAATGTAATTGTAATTTTAACACTATGAAAATGTTCATATATGCATATGAAATTAAAATCATATTAAAATTTATGAAATGCGAGATAAGGCTATAGAAAGGTTGAAGAAAATAAGTGCAATGTTAAGAGGATAAGATGCAACTCAACCTATGATGGTGCAATCAACTCCCATTGAGAACAGTATTTGTAATTTTTAACATATATATATATAT
>LPNX010850564.1:387955-449746 GCA_001517045.1 Pseudotsuga menziesii
GATAGAAGTTTATGAATTAATTACAAAATTATATTTACATTCTAAACAATTTAACACGTATATATATAAAAATTATGAACTAGATCACTATGAAAATGAAAATATATTTATGAATATGAAATTGCGTAAGTAAATTAAATCATACCAATATTGTTAGCAATGGCATTTGATTCTCCCATCATAGG
Source organism: Pseudotsuga menziesii (assembly GCA_001517045.1). Classification (NCBI taxonomy): domain Eukaryota; kingdom Viridiplantae; phylum Streptophyta; class Pinopsida; order Pinales; family Pinaceae; genus Pseudotsuga; species Pseudotsuga menziesii. The sequence goes on from LPNX010850564.1 coordinate 388,141, forward strand.
TTGATTTGCAACTTCTTCTCCTCTCAAGACTGCTCTTTTTTTCCTCTTTCTTTCTCTATATTTCTCTCTTATTTCTTCAATGTTGCTTTGATTCCTAGTAGATATTTTACTTCGACGGTTCTTGTTTCCCATTGTGATCAAGATCAACAATCCAAATTCATACCTACAACAACATTTAAGCACAATACACAATGCTAAATTTGCATTAGAACACAAGCATTGTTTCAAATAGCTTAGTCAATTGTGAAGGATAAAATTAGTAACATGTTTATGGTTTATGTTTTATGCTTATATAGAATTTATTTAGGAATTCGGGTGGGAAATGAGGTTGGGAAGGTAGTTGGAATGACATTAATGCCATCAAAGCCTAAGTTTTTTTTTTTGACAGAAGCATAGGGGTAGATTATATTAGTGCCGGTATTTAGCTGCCGAAAGCTTGATACATCGAAAAACAGCTACAAGTATGCAATATCAGCTTGATACTTGGATAATTAGCTACATAGTGCAAAATCGAGTCAACAGATGGCAGAAATGCCTTACAGCGGTCTGATCATTTTATTTAATAGTAGAGGAGATCAGAGCAAGGAGAGGGGCTTGTGGCCCGGCTCAATTTTCTAACTTGGATTTCAGCTTGGCTACTTCCAGTTCCAGTGCAGAAATTCTGTTGCCGAAGTCGCCATGAGTGTTGGCTTCATCTTTGAAATTTGTTCTGGTTTCTTCCTTGAAGTCGCTCAGATTTCCAGTGAGATCAGCGCGCAGCTGTCTCAGCTCAGTGTTCAGGAGATCCCAAGACTTTTCTCCAGCTTTGGAGACTACATCTATCTTCTTGTCGTTGACATCCAGCTTTAGTCGGAGTTGTCCCATTGCCGCTTCCAGAGAGCCTATTCTTGTCTCTGCATTTACTCCTGAGCTTGAGGAATCATCGGACGCCATTGCTGTGTCGAGGGAGGAGAGACTGAGATACAAGCAGATTGCAGTGGGGTTTGGGGTCGAGGAGGAGGAGACCTCACGGATCAAACTCAGAGACCGAGAAACAAGCCGAATGCAGTGGGGTTTGGGGTCGAGGAGGAGAGACCGCGTCTTTAAAAACTTGCAAGAGGAGTCCCGTGAGCCGAGGTGGACAGGCTTGCTGCCAGACTGCAGGGCATCTTTGCCAGGGGGAAGAAAAACGAGGGTTGTCCAGCTCGAATAAGGAGGCTGCGTGAAGATCGTGTATCCCACCTGCTATGGAATGTCACATCTCTGAAAATCTCCATCAGTACATAAGATGCCTTGGGCCAGCGTCACTCCTTTGTTAGCTTGTTTATCAGCTTGTTCATTCAGCGCGTGGATCACATGGAAGTACCTGATATTTTGGAAGTACCTGCTCAGATGTAGGATTTTATGAAAGATATGGCTCAATTTTATATGATGGGGGACCTTCTTCGTAATGAGGGATTTGATAAGAATCCTGGAGTCCCCGAAGACTATGATTTTGTGCATTCCTTTGGACTGAGCGATTTTTAAACCCTGCCATAAGACACAGAACTCAGCCACATTGTTAGATTCTATACCTAGCCCCCAGGCGAACCTGTTGATTGTGATCCCATCGGCTGAACTTATTATTCCTCCAACCCCTGCAAGGCCTGGGTTTCCCTTCGAAGCACCATCGAAGAAGAGGCTAGGATCATTCAGTGATGACTTCCAGCGCCTGAAATCAGAGTCTTCAAGCCGAACTTCCCACTGCTCTGTCTTAGGGGCTATACTCGAGGTGCCAGGATGGATTCTGGAGGTTAACAGGATTAACCAACTAATTTCATTTTGCTGGAGCTGGATGGAGTTTTTAATAGAGCTGTTGCTTTCCAGAACTTCCCCGAGAGTGGCTCTAGCCTGAGCAGCAATTCTGCTAGGAGTGGACTCTTGGTTTCTAAAAATTCGGTTATTTCTTTCGAGCCAAATTTTCCAGCTTGTGGCTTTTGGAAGCCAACCCCAAGCCGAATTAAGCTGAGCCTTTTTGGTCAGATTGAAGGGAGACAGAGAGTTCCAGCTAGAGAAGAGCTCATGGACAGAGTAGGGCAAATGGATGGCAAGGTCTAGGTTCAGGACTTGGATCCAGACTTCTTTGGCAAAGGGACACCCCAAAATTATGTGGTCCATTATTTCTTCATGAAGTTTGCAGAGAGGGCAACGGGAGGGTCCTTCCATTCCTCTTTTTTTCAGGTTGTCTCCGGTGAGAATGCTTTGGTGGGCTAAAGACCAGCAAAAGATATCAATTTTAGGGATGAAAGGAGTGGTCCAAATGAACTTCCAAATGGAGGGGTTGGGTGCAGCATAGGGGATGGATTGAAGATCTTTGTAGCCTTCAGAAGTTGAGTATCTTCCGGAGATCCCCCAGCCTCTTTTATCAGTGGAAGCTCTTTTAAGAGGGGACTTGCCTTGGAGGTGAGCCAACAGGACATTAGCTTCAGAGCTCAAGTCAGGGGGGATGAGTCCTAAATCCCAGCCTTCCCAGTAATTCCCATCCCAGGCAGAAATATCCCATAGTGATGTGGCTCCTTTGTCCATAAGCCACCTTTGTATGTTGCTGACTTCCACATGGGAACCAATTGGGGGGTCTCCGAGAATGGAATCCTCCTAGACATTTATAGACTTACCGTTTCCAGGAATCCAGTAAAGCTTGTGTTTGAAGGGGCCTAAAGCTTTATTGCAGAGTTTATAGATTGGGGATCCCTTCCTCGGCGGGGGCTGAAGGTCCAGACATATTTTCCTAGGACCTGGGTAGTATTTTTTCTGGATTACTTCTTTGCTCCAGCCATTTTTCCCTGAGATTAATTGCCAGAGCAGCTTGGCTCCCAAAGCGAGGTTTTGGGAGGAGAGGCTTCTCACATGGAGACCACCTTCATTGCGTGGATTTTTGATCTTTTCCCAGCTGACCAAATGGATTTTTTTGTTGTTCCCTTTACCTCCTTCCCATATGAATTTCTTGAGCAGTCCTTCAATCTTGTTGACAACCGAGCAAGGGGCAAGTAAAATGGAAGACTGATAAATCGGCATACTATCGAGGACAGATTTAATGAGAATTGTTTTACCAGCTAGATTGAGCCAATTGGCCCCCCAATTATGGATTTTTCTTTTGATCTTGTCAACAATAGGATCCCAATCTGCAGCTTTGATGTTGTTTTTACAGATGGGGATGCCAAGATACATGAAGTTTTCCTAGTCTTTGGTTCCTTCCATCCCCAGTGATCTGGTAATATTCCTTAAATCCCTTGCTGTACAATTCCAAGTGTAGATTTTGCTTTTGTGGAAATTAATTTTGCTTCCTGATATCTTTTGGTATATATCCAATTCTTTTTTGAATTGTTTAGCGGAGTGAACAGAGGCACCTCCTAGCAGAAGCGTGTCATCAGCGAATTGGGCGTGGTTGATGTTCCTGACATTGTTCACTATTTTGAGCCTAGGAAGCATGTGGATTTCCTGACTTAGGTTGAACTGGAAGCTGAGCATAGAGGCCTGAATAGCGTAGAGAAGAGGAGAGAGAGGGAATCCCTGCCTTAACCCTCTGGAGGCTTTGAAGAAACTAGTGGGCCTTCCGTTTACAAGGGGGACTATCCACGGATCACCGATACAGCCTTTGATCCAGCTTATGAGTTTGGGGGAGAAGCCCATTTTTTCCATTACTTCAAATAAGAAGTCATGCCTAACTCGATCAAAGGCGTTGGCTAAGTTGAGTTTGATGACCATACCTCTTTCTTTCCGTTGGAAGCTGGAGTGGATAGCTTCTTGGACAAGGATGATATTGTCCAGGATTTTTCTACCTTTGATGAAGCCTCCTTGGTTTTCTGGGATGATCTGGGGGAGAATTCTTTTCAGCCTGGAAGAAATGATCTTTGTTATGATCTTGTAGCCATTATTGCACAACGAGATGGGCCTGAATCTCTTGAAGCAGGTGGCTCCTTTTTCTTTTGGAATCGGGGCTAGGAAAGAAGAGTTAGTGCTGCCTCCCAATTTGCTGGTTTCCTGAGAGTGCCGGATCATTCTTAGGAGGTCATATTTTATTATTTCCCAGCAGACGGAGAAGAATCTGGTTGTAAAGCCATCCGGCCCAGGCGCGCTGTCAGGTTTCATGAGTGAAATAGCTTGCTTGACCTCGGTCATGGTGATGGGCGCTGTCAGATTTTTGTTATCTTCCAATGAAATAAGGTGAGGGATAAGGTCAAAGGGGTGGGAGGAGGAGTCTATGGGGTCTTCCATTGGAGCTGTGAAGAGGTCTGAGAAAGTTTCCATTGCTACCTTTTTTATACCTTCAGGATCTTGAATTAGGACTCCTTCATACTGAATTTCTGAAACAGCTTTGTAGTTTTTACGTGCCTCTGCTTGCTTATGAAAATATTGGGTATTTTTGTCTCCTCCTATAAGCCAGAGGTTACGTGACTTTTGACGCTGATACTCTTCTTCTTTTCTGCAGGCGGAAAAGAACTTCTTTTGCAGGGTTTCTTCCATGCTGAGGCACTGGTCATTCGCTGAAGAGGAGTCCAGACTGACTTGGAGCACTGCCAGCTCGGCTTGGGCTGATTCTCTGAGAGCAATCGGAGAGGGGATGCGCTTGGCCCAGGCTTTGAGGGAGATTTTGAGTCTTTTTAGCTTGGATTCCCAGATGAAGGAAGGAGATCCAGAGATAGAGGCAGTCCAGGAGTCAGAAACAAGTTGAAAGAAATCAGCTTGCTGGATCCAGAGGGGGCTGAACCTGAAAGGGATAGGCCCGAGGTTTTGGTCAAGATCTAGAGCGAGAAGGATAGGCTTATGGTCAGATGTACAGTGAGGGAGGATTTTGGAGGAGACTAACAGTCCAAGATCAAGAAAGGAGGAGTGAACAAGAAAGCGGTCTAACCGGGCTACGACGTGGCCAAGGCCCATTCTTTTGTTTGTCCAAGTGAAGTTACCTTTGCGGGGTTTGATGTCGATCAGATCCCAGTCAGAGATGAGGTCTTCGACCCATTCCCTTGATGGATCTCTAACCGGATTGCCTCCCTTCTTTTCACAAGCTGCCAGTGTTACATTCAGATCACCTGCAACAATTATATTTTCTCTATTTTGCACCTGGAGAAAGGAAGCAAGAGTATTCTAGCACTCTTTTTTTTCCACATGCATAACAGGGACATAAATATTGAAGAGGCTTACCGTTCGTCCAGAGTGCTTGTGGATAATTTTGGTGAAAATCCAGTGAATAGTTTGTTCTTCAGCTTCAATATCATACAAGGAGGGATCCCAAAAGGTGGCAATTCCCCCTGAGGTGCCTCTGGAGTTACTACCAATACCAGTACCTTTTTTCCAGAATTTTTTCTTGCTTTGGAGGGCAGCAGATTCCTCCATTTTAGTTTCTTGAAGTAGCAAGATTTTCGGCTTATGAATTCGGATTAGATCTCTCAGGGCATCTTCCTTCAATCTCGAGCCTAGACCTCTGCAATTCCAAGAAATGTATTTCATTAACAATAATGGGAGGAGGGGATGGCCTCTTTTGAGGCCTGAGTTGCACCTTTTTTTGATCGTGTGTTCATGAGTCCTTTTAGAGTTTTTTGAGAGCCTTCTAAGACTGCTAGATGGGTTGCTTCTTCTCTTTGTTTCTTCTTGGATTTTCTGCCTCTTGGAACTTTGGGAGGAATAGAGTACAGACCGCTTGAGGAGGCGCCTTCATCCGAGTCTTCCTCTGGGTTTGAGTCTTGCATCAGGAGATCCTCATTTGCGTCTTTAGGGGAACCTGGAAAAGCATCCCCCTCCAGGGGTTGGTTTATTTCCCCAGGCTCCAACTGATCAGCGATTTGGATTCCAGTCTCTTTTCTATTGGTTTGCTTAGATGATTGGGGTTCATCGCTCCCTGTAGCTTGATTTTTCTCATTCAGATTTGGATCTTGGTGCTCATTGGGGATCGTGCTAGGGTCCTCTTTTGAGCCTTCTATGGAGGGTTTAGTAGTGTTTGCATGCAGGTTTTGCATGTCCAAATTGGTCCTCTTTTCCGGGTTCTTACCATTTGTTTTGCCTCTCTTGGCTTTTTGCCATCCTTCTCCTTCTTCTGAGCTCTGATTTTTCGGGTAGTTTCTTTGAAAGTGACCATGTTCATGACATTGACGGCATTTGAATGGCAGCTGTTCATAGTCGAGCTTTTGGTAGTATAGCCAGTCTCCAGCTTTGAGCTTGACGGCTTCTGGCAGGCCGGCTTCAAGGTCTACCTCGACACAAATTCGGGCACACGAGTATTGACCTTTGTTATCATCTTTATCAATGTATTTTCCTAATGCGTTCCCAATTTTTTCCAGGGTTGGGGTGTTCCAGCAGTGGACTGGAAGATTGGGTAGCCTAACCCATACCGGAACTTCCTTCGGCACATCCACTTCTGCATTGAAGTCTGGAGTCCATCTATTGAGATACAGACCTTGAGGACCCATGAAATATGGTCCATTTCTGAATATCAGATCTCGGTCTTCTTTGGAAATAAACTCAAAGATGAAGAATCCACGCCCTACTGGGTAGCAGGTAACACTATTCTTGAGCTGGGGTCACCAGTTTCATTGGATCCAGTCGTCCGTGGTTTTGGTTGATGGCCAGAGCCCCATGAACTGGCCTACCAAACCCCGATCTGACAGAGCTAGGGAGATCTTGATAGGGATCTCGCTTGGAAGATCAATTTCTGGGATTGAGTCTAGCTTTTTAATGAATTTCGGGATGGCTGGGGCAATCGGGGCCGCTCCAAGAGGGCGAAGCAGCAGATTGAAGGCTTCCGTGGCAGAAGAAGAGGAGGGAGGGGGAAGCCCTCCCTCTGGCGAAGCCATGATCGGAGAGGAGAGGACCAGGGCGACGGCAGAAGGGCGCGGCCTGGCTCAGCGGAGCCTCGCAGCTCGAAAAAACTTCCTCAAGATTATTAAATTTGGGAAGACAATAATTATGTTAATCGCCATCAAAGCCTAAGTTAATTCCTGGGTATTTTTGTAATATTTTTAACAAAATAGGACCTCGATTGAGGGTTTCATAATTACCTCGATCGAGGTTATAACAGTAGCTTGATCGAGGGTTTAATAAACCCTCGATCAAGTTGTTGTTAAAACCTCGATTGTGGGCATGGAAAACAAACAATTAGACCTCATATAGGAAAATCAATATTTATTTGTGTCTTCTAGGGGTGTAAACCATGCCATTCATGGCACATAACTTAGCAGAGTTCATACCGATAGATTCATCACCGAATCCTCTATCCATTGAGGTATCATGCATGCATTTTGGAATTCATATGTTTTTTTTTGTAATTAGTTCTAAAACTTACACTTAATAACCTGACAACAACTTCGAAGAAGCTCAAAGAAAAATCCGCAGGGTGAAAAATATACATCGAAAGATTTATTAAAAATGCACAACCCACACATCTACGCACCCTCTTCAAAATGGTATATTTGGTTTTTCAATTTTTGAAAATAGTGAAAAAGAAGCTAGGATGGACACACATGTGTATAAAATGATGTTGAAAATCAAATGTGGTTACTTTCGAAAAATAATAAATAATTGTATATTGCGAAATAAATTAACAAACAAATATGTAGACTGCAGTGCATTGTGTGTAGATCATGCTCATATATATATATATATATAAATTATTAATGTAAGATTGAATTATTGGGGTTAGACAGAAGCCATTTATTAACTTCTTCAAATGTTTAAGGTGGCATAGTTCATTAAATGCAAAATTTTACACATTAAATGACATCGCAATATTTAAAAAAAAATATCATTGGGAAGCCAACATAATATTCTACAATTTGTTTTTTACTACAAGTCGAAATTCACATTGCATATATGCGTTTCGAGGGATTCTATCTAGCACATGAGTAAAAAAATAGGTTTTCATCGCCAAATTTGGCCAAAAAGTGTTACCCACCTTCATGGAATCACCCATGTATCATCTGATGAATTTTATCATCAAAGTAACACCCCCCATGTGGGAATTTCCAAATGGTCTCTCAAACTCTTTTTCTAACACTTAACCAATTTTCTTTAAACCCTAGGTCACCAAGGTGATTTCATTTTTCCTTCAAATTTGGCAAGTGGGATACCCAATGGGTAGAGGCCAACAAGGTGAATCCATAAAGACCACTTTTGTATTCTGGAGCTTCTGTATCTCTCCTCTACAGGCATTTTTCTAGACCAATGAAAATATGGCTAAGAGGCACTTTTGGCAGATTGATATCTTCTTCCTCTGAGACTTTTTAGTCAGGCTAATGATATGGTTGGATGCCCATACAACACTCTAGAGATCCACACTCTCAAAATATTTTTCTCATCATCTTATGAGATGTGGCAGACATTTCCCTTAGGCCACTTAGGAATAGTTTACCAATAATTCCATACTTGGACATTTTTTTATCTTCTCCTAGGCTTGGTCTAATTTCCCTAAACCACATTTTTGGTAGATCCATAAACTCTTCTTCAGTGTCTCTTTGGAAAATTAGAGACCATGTTTGGGTATAAAAACAATCATCTTCCAATATCCCCATGTGGTGCGACCATTTTCTTCAACACACAATTTGTGGCGGGCATCCTTAAGGCTACTTGGACCAATTTTCCCTTAGCCAATTTCCCGATTTTCACTAATTTTCCAAATTTCTCCAGAATGATGTCATAATGCAATAATGATTTCAAATTCATGCCACATCATCATCTATGCCATGCCATTCCATGTAGGCATCATCCTTAGTGTGAGAATCAACCTTAATGTAGGAATCACTTAGCCATTTTTCCTTTGCGTCTTTAGAATGCAAAATAACATTTTTCTTCTATTTTGGCAGGTTGATATTTTCCTTATCTGATCACCATAAGAAAAACCAAGAGCATGGCTAGATATCCATTTCAACAATGAACAAGACCATATCATCTGATGAATTTTATCATCAAATGAACACCCCCTTGCAAGCATTTCCAAATGGTCTCTCAAACTCTTTTTCTAACACTTAACTGGTTTTCTTCAAAACCTAGGTCACCAAGGTGATTTCATTTTTCCTTCAAATTTGGCAAGTGAGATGCCCAATGGTTAGAGGCCAACAAGTTTAATCCATCAAGACCACTTTCATCTTTTGGATTTTCTTTCTCTCTCCTTGATGGACATTTTTTTGGAGCAGTTCAAATATGGCTAAGAGGAACTTTTGGGATATTGATATCTTCTTCCTCAAATAATTTTTGGTTAGGATAATGATATGCTTGGATGCACCATACAACACTCTAGAGATCCACACTCTCAAAATATTTTTCTCATCATTCTATGAGTTGCGGCGGACATTTCCCTAAGGCCACTTAGGCAGATTTTACCAATAATTCCATACTTCACAATTTTTTATCTTCTCCTAGGGTTGGTCTAATTTCCCTAAACCACATTTTTGGAAGGTCCATAAATTATTCTTTAGGGTCTATTTGGAAAAAATGAGACCATATTTGACTAGAAAAAACAACAACCTACAATATCCCCATGTGGTGCAGGCAATTTCTTCAATACACAATTTGTGGAGGGCATTCTCTTCAGGCTACTTGGACCAATTTTCCCATACTTGGCTAATTTCCTGGTTTTCCCTAATTTTCCATATTTCTCCAAAATGATTTCATAATGCAACAATGATTTCAACTTAATGCCACATCATCATCTATGCCATTCCATGCCTAGCGGACATCATCCTTCGTGTGGGCATCAACCTTAATGTGGGCATCGCTTAGCCCCTTTACAACACAGCTATTTTTCCTTTGTCTTTGGTGTACAAAATAACTTGTTTCTTCTATTTTGGAAGGTTGATATTTTCCTTATATGATCACCATAAGAAAAACCAAGAGCATGGTTAGATAGTCGTTTCAACAATGAACAGGACCATATCATCTGATGAATTCTATCATCGAAGGAACACCCCCTTGCGGGAATTTCCAAATGATCTCTCAAACTCTTTTTCTAACACTTAACAAGTTCTCTTCAAACCCTAGGTCGCCAAGGTGATTTCATTTATCCTTCAAATTTGGCAAGTGAGATACCCAATGGGTAGAGGCCAACAAAGTGAATCCATCAAGACCACTTTCATCTTTGGGAGCTTCTTTAACTCTCCTCTGCAGACATTTTTTCTGGAGTAGTGTAAATATGGTTGAGAGGCACTTTTTGCATATTGATATCTTCTTCCTCACATACTTTTTGGTCAGGCTAATGATATGGTTGGATGCACCATACAATAATCTAGAGATCCACACTCTTAGAATGTTTTTCTCATCATCCTATGAGCTATGGTGGGAATTTCCCTAAGGCCACTTAGTTATATTTTACCAATAATTCCATACTTGGACAATTTTTTATCTTATCTTAGGCTTGGTCTAATTTCCCTAAACCACAGTTTTGGCAAGTCCATAAATTCTTCTTCAAAGTCTCTTTAGACAACATGAGACCATGGTTGAGTAGACAAAACAACAGCCTACAATATCCCCATGTGGTGCAGGCATTTTCTTCAACACACAATTTGTGGCGGGCATCCTCTTAAGGCTACTTGGACCAATTTTCCCATACTTAGCCAATTTCCTGATTTTCACTAATTTTCCATATTTCTCCAGAATGATGTCATAATGCAACAATGATTTCAACTTCATGCCACATCATCATTTGTGCCAATTAGAGGAATTTTGGGGTCTAAAATGGGCCTCCTAAGGAAAATAATAAAATAATAGTTAAAATAATAAAATAATATTGATTAATTTTGGAGGAAGAAAAAAAAACTACATTTTGTGTTCGTATTTTCGACATATCTCCCTGTGTTTTTACTCAAATTTCGATCGGGAGAGCTCGTTGGATGTGGAATTGGATTCCGCATCCAACGAGTACCCGCACTGCATACTTTTGATGGACCCCGCTACCCCAAAAACAAGAAATACCTGAAAAAGCGTGATGATGACATCATCATCACGCTTTTTCAGGTATTTCTTGTTTTTGGGGTAGCGGGGTCCGTCAAAAGTATGCAGTGTGGGTACTCGTTGGATGCGGAATCCAATTCCGCATCCAACGAGCTCTCCCGATCGAAATTTGAGTAAAAACACAATGAGATATGTCGAAAATACGAACAAAAAAAGTAGTTTTTTTAAATGACAAATATGCCAATTCAACCATTATGGTTGACTTATTTTATTGAAATTCTATTGGTTCTTGAATTCCAACTCACAAAAACTTATTTTGGCACGTTGCCATGCCATGCAAGCATCATCCTAAGTGCTAGCATCAACCTTAATATGGGCATCACTTAGCCTCTTTACAAAACTTAGCCATTTTTCATTTTTGTCTTTAGTATGAAAAATAACAATTTTCTTCTATTTTGGTAGGCTGATATTTTCCTTATGTGATCACCATAAGAAAAACAAAGAGCATGGCTAGGTATACATTTCAACAACGAATAGGACCATATCATCTGATGAATTTTATCATCAAAGGAACACCCCCTTGTGGGAATTTCGAAATGGTCTATCAAATTCTTTTTCTAACACTTAACTAGTTATCTTCAAACCCTAGGTCACCAAGGTGATTTCATTTTTCCTTCAATTTTGGCAAGTGATATACCCAATGGGTAGAGGCTAACAAGTTGAATCCATCAAGAACACTTTCATCTAATGAGCTTATTTCCCTCTCCTCAGCGGGCATTTTTCTGGAGCAGTGCAAATATGAATGAGAGGCACTTTTGGCATATTGATATCTTCTTCCTCAGAAATGTTTTGGCCAGGCTAATGATATGGTTGGATGCACCATACAACACTCTAGATATCCACACTCTCAGAATATTTTTATCATCATCCTATGAGTTGTGGTAGGCATTTCTTGAAGGTCACTTAGGCATATTTTACCAATAATTCCATACTTGGACCAATTTTTATCTGCTCCTAGACTTGGTCTAATTTCCCTAAACCATAATTTTGGCAGGTCCATAAATTATTCTTCAAGGTTTCTTCTTGATGTTATTAATTTGTCTAATGCACTTTTTTCACCAATTTGAAAGAGATGATTGATGGATGAGTATGATCAGAAATGTGTAATTATGCCATTCCATATTTCATATACGGGATGTCAAGTTTGGTCATTAGGATTAATTAATCAAGAAGATATGAATTTGGTTAAAGAGTCTAATCATATTTTAAGACACCCCATTGAAAATCCAAACAAACCATATGACATTTTAAGAAAACCAATTGAGGGCATAATAAGGATCAACATACCAAAAAACTAGTATTAAACTCATATTGGATGAATTCTAAACGTGACTTTAATCAACCTATAATTTTCCACTAGAGTTTTAGCACTACAAGTGATGCAATTTATGGAATGAAATCCAATGAAGATAACTGAATGAGTGCATGGAAGGACACATTCCCTTGCAGCAAATGAATTAGCTTGAGTTCATAAGTAAGTAGAGGATTATAGTTGTTACTCAGTGTGATATTATTGTTTAGTTATACCCATTTTGTTGGTTGACAAGTCTACATTATGGTCATTTTTTATAAGCTGAAAAAAGTGTGTCCATATTTTATTTGTTTTAGTCCTGCTAGAATTTTTTGTTGTCTAGTTTCCATAATTTGCTTAAAACTGAAACATTGACGTATTAACAGAGTTTTCTTTGATTCATTATTGAATATCAAGGAACTGATTTTTCATTGTAAAAAAATTAACACTGCAATGAAATTTATGTTCACTTGCAACTATGTGCATAACACCAACTAACGAACACTGAAAACCCACCACCAAGAAGTTACGAAGAATATATTTCATCATTTGTAGTTTCATACACACTTTTCAGTATGGGTTGCACATTAAACTCTCTTACATATAGGAAAAAAATACATTAATTACACATTACACTTGTATTACACATTCGAATCACATTAACTATATCAAAATATATGCATTGTCGAGAAATACTTACAATTTATATTACAACAATATTAGTATGTACATAGACATCATATGTACACTATATTATTCTATAACTCTAGGATACTTGGGAGGTTTTTGCAATTCCTCCTTTTTAGAATAAGAAAATTTGATATAGCTTCTATTTCCTTTTTCAGAACCCTCCAGTTCTACAAAAGCTTCATCAGCCATATGTTGTAATTGTTTTTCTTGCTCTTTCACTTTGTTTGCAAGATTTATCACTTTTGTATGCAATATATCTTTTTATTCTAGGCATTTATTCAACATCTCTAAATTATTATTATGCTTCTTTGAGTGCTGATATCTTTCTTTTAAGATCATCCTTCGTCGACCTCAACTCAGATTGAACTGCAATTAATTTTCTCTTGACCTGTTGTACCTCCTTCTCGAGGTCTTGTGACCTCAAATCTGTATTAGATGGAGTATACAAAATTGCTTCTGCCACAGGTTTCTCCTACAAATATTTAATTTGGGATTTCAAATCGTGTATCTCACTATCACATCCCAAATGTAATGCTTTTATCTTCTCCAATAGTTTTTGGTGAAGGTCTCTAATTTCAACCTCCTTCTCCTATATCTTCTTCTTCAATGTTGGATCTAAAGAGCCAAATGTAAACTCTACAACATTGATTGTTGCAAAATCTTCATTCAAGGTCTTCTCTCATTGTTGCAAGGACTTATCAAACTGGAGTAAGCTCTCCATAGTTACATCAGCAAGCTTTGTACTGACAAAATGTTTTGTTGTGCTGCTCTTTTTACCCTTGACTTTGGATTCTTTTGGTGTGCTGACCTTTTTACCCTTGATTGTTGATTTTTTTGTTGTGCATAACTGTTTACCCTTGACTGTTGATTATTTTCCTCTCCGAGCTCTTTTAGTCTCGAGAGTTTCTGAAATCCTTTCAATTTTCTTAGTTTTCAACAACTCATTTTTTTTTTTAATTATTTTATTCAATTTTTCCAACCTTCTTTCATATTTTGCAGTCTCATTTTGATGTTTAATGACCATTTCTCTAATTTTCTTTTCAAAATCAACCTTCAAAACAATAATAATTGTTTAATTCTGATTCAATTCTTGCCGAAGTTGTGCTTCCTTACCAAAGACAATCTTTAGTGGTGGCATGTTCAAAACTTCACACATGTTTTTTAGCTCATTTTGAAGTCTCCCTATAGTTGCTTCATTTTTTTTCTTTTCAACTTGAAACATGTCTTTGAGTCTGTAAGGTTAGAAATCGATCCATCTAGAATTACGCTAAATTTATAACATTAATCCTTAATATTTTTATCCTTTTGGCCAATTATTTTTTCAGTTTCCACAATTTGTTTCTCTAGACTTGTAACACGATGTACGAAATCAATAATTTGGACATCCATAGTTCTACACAATCCATAGCTTGTTGTGAAGGAATCCTCCCAAAAGGTAGATTGTTCTTTGAAATGCACCATCATTATCAAATAGAGAAAAAAATCTACCATCAAAAGAATATTTGGCATAAATTAGGTCTTCATCACTAGTTGGTGAACGATCCATATCATTTTTCACAAATTCCTTCCATTGATATGCATTTAAATTTCCATGTATTCCAGCCAAAGTTGTGACAACAACATCTTCTTTAGGGAAACGTGAAGGCATGTCATTTCCCATAGATTCCATATTGTCCTCGAAAGGCTGTCCATGTACTATTGATGCAGTGACAGTAGAAACTCCTTCTACATTATTCTTTAAATACGGTTGATGTAACTCCTTTTTTTGTTTTTGTTCTTTAGGCTTCATAATGTATGTTCTAATAGATTTTGACCCTACAACACTGGGTTGATGTAAAACAATAATTTTTTGCAGTGTGTCGGGGTAACTGAACTTGACCCTCTTCATTTTACTATTTCGCAATGTAGATTGCAATTTCCTAGCCAATAGATGAGGGCATCTATGGCCATGTATTCAACCGAGTGTATGGCTAGCTTCATGCAATCACCCGAAATATCATGCCGCTTGTGGTGATTCATAATGGTCCTAAGGATAATATGAATCATGGTTTTGTATATTCCTTGAGGAACATATTCCATTTTAGACCACCATTCCTGGGAACAACAACCCATTTTCGACAAATTTTACCAGCCATCTGAATCTTTTCTAGTTTGGGGGTTTTCCAGGAGTTTAACATTGCCCCCCTCTACGTGGAATTTTGATTTCTCTAGAAACCAAATTGGGGTCTAGATGAACCTTCTTCCCCAAAAATTGCAATTCCATAAACCCACGATCATAATTATAGATGGCATCATCTATCTCCTCATTTTAGAAATTAAATTGTCCAAAAATAAACCTATCCACCCTTGCTCTTAAAAGGATATTTAACATACCAGTTAGCGATATGGTTGTATCACTCCATCCATTAGCGTTCTCTTGGAATTTTTTCACCATGAACCGTTCAACCTGGGAACCCCGCGCTTCTCCTGATGTCGTAGTAGAGAAGTCCCATGTGTTTGTTTTCATGGTGCAAGATGCCTCTGTTTCATCTGTTGACATGGTATGCGACAACCCAATTTCAATTGCGATCATGCTTGTTTTAGTTTAGGATTGGAATCATGGACACTAAGCTTGGCTCGCTACAATATTGAATTCTGTCCACTTACCAAACCCCTGGTTTGGCTATGCACGCTGAGGAATGCACACTGAGGAATGCACACTTAGGAATGCACACTGAGGAATGTGCACTTAGGAATGCACGTTAAGGAATTCATGCTAAGGAATGTACGCAAATGAGGTTTTTTTTAATTGGTTTCATGTATATTGTTTTTTCCACAAATTCAGGTATATTGGGTTATGACGTCAATGTCCCTATATCATATGAAATAGGTATTTTTTATAAAATACATAAACTTATCCAAAGAATGATACATTTTATGAAGTGAATATTATTTTTATAATACCAATACATAAACTCAATATCTTTATAAAATGGCTAAGCAAAATGTCTATATAAAATGGATAAATAATTCCTTACATCTTTTTTTCTTAAACTTAAGCTACTCAATTGGACTTCATCATGAGTCCTATGGATGTCTTATATCAAACTTTGAAATTCTTGTAGCACAAGATATTTTCATACTTATAAGATAAAATATAATAGTTGTCATTTCAGCAGTCTTAATGTACATTAGTGACTGATAGAAAAATCCATATTAATCTCATGCCAGATTGAATAATCCATATTTTTGAACCTGCTTCTCTTCAGTCATCCATCTGATGACTATAATTCTTAGCAAATGCTTAAATCATCACATTTTTTGTTCACCATTTTTCATACAATGTTGTTTTATGACCATTTTGGAATTTTCTCTTTTTTTTGTCTTTTTGTTATTTGAACAACACTCAGTTTTACATGATTCTCAGCTGCCATCATTTTGATGCCAACAATTGTCCCTTGAATATATTTTTTTCAACACTTTACTCTATGCCAGTTATTGAGGATTGAGCACACATTTTATTGTGATTCATGGCTTCCGTAATTGGTATATCAACACTAGTAGCTCCATTCAATTCTAGTGTTTTAACAATACTCCCTATCTCATTTCTTGAGATTGAAACATATGCTTTACTATAATTTTCAGCTACCATCATAGGTGTGTCAACAACTTGGGATCCCTTTTCTTGTGTTCGACTGGTTTGCAATGCCTCATTTCTAGAGGATGAAACACCTAATTGTGATTGTTATTGTCATCAAGCATGATTTGGGTATCATAAACTACTTTTGCTTGCATTTGTTTTGTTTGATCACTCTGGCCTGGATCATTTCCTAAGATCAGCGAGATGGACAAAGATCAAGAAAAATATGTACCTTCAATCAAACATCAACTAGATTGACAAAGACATAATGATATGTAATAAATTGAATGAACATAACACTCACTAGTGGAGGGAAAGACATAATGTTGTTTTTTTGTTTTAGCACCATTTGTTTTCTTATTATTTCCAAAGTGATGTGATTCACGATAAGCTTATTCACCATATTTGTTAATTATCCTTGATCTTGGAATATAGTTATTGAACTACGATGACATATTAATAATTAATGAACACGCACATTATGGTCCTCACACTATAAAATGAAAATTGAACTAGATACCATTTAAAATTAGGACAAACTTACTATTGATGGTGCAATCAATAATTTCTTAGATTGTTTTACCCATCATTCAAATAGTTGTTTCACTTGTTGACAAGTGAAAATAGGGAAACATGATTCCAATTGCGTTGCAGTTTCCTCATTCAATGGATTTCTTGACTTCTCATATTCAACACGAAGTTAACTTCTAATATTTGAAGGCAAGAATATTCGTTGTCTAAAATTTTGGAAAGTACCTTCTGATATCATAACAAGATTGAAAAATTGTCCTCTCATCTCATTTACAAGACACATTCTTTCATGTTCAAATGTTCCTCTATTCTCCTTAGCAACTCCTCTTCCTCCTCCTTGGTTGCTTTTCAAAATTTTCATTTCTCTGTGCTTACACTCCATTACTTCATTCATTAATTGTCCCAAAGTATAAGGATGAATAGACCGATTCATATCAATAGCATGTGCCCCTTGGACATGCATATAAGGAACCATCTCATCTCCTAAAGAACAAGATCACAACGAAATACACTCACTAGCAAGGCTATCGATTCTGTAATGACAGTGGCTCAAAATGTTTATCATGAATGAAATGATATAACCATTTGGAATAGATAATAATATGATACTAATATAATGAGTTTACATACCTTTTCTCATATGCATGTGCATTGTCCCCTCTGCACGCTTGCAGTTGCAACATGTGGAATTGTTTATAACACTTTCACATCCTCGCCAACTTGTTATACATCCCTTCATCTGGTAGGTCTTAAATAACCTAGAAACAAGACATAAGTTTCACTGCATATGATTATATACTAATTTTTTATGTTCATAATGAATAATGCTAAGAGCCATTCCATATTAGTCAAAAAAATAATAACACCATAATTTATTATTAGCCAAGTCCCACATAAAGAATAATTGATATGTTAACATAAATATTAAACCTTTGAAATTCCCTCATGTTGAATGAGGATCTTGTCTGATGCTGATCCATCTAATTTCCCATAGTTAATATCGTTGTACTCTTGTCTCTTATGATGGTATGGTTCTTTTGTCTTACGTGGAACACCGATTTTCTCCATATCCTCTCAAATTTTAACAATTTTTGTTGTCTTGGTGCCTCTAGCTGGATGGACCTTGTCATAATATTGTGCAATTGTTTGAATTTCATGAAACATCTTCAAAAAAATTATAATCCTATCCTGGCGAGCACAATATACAAGCTTGGAAATTGCGTCAGTAGTCAACTATAATTGGTAGCACATGTTTCAGTGGGTATGAGTTAGTGCAATACTAAGAAGCTTCATTTATAGTTAAGAATTAATTATGAAATTGTGTACCTTTTCATCATTTGTTCTATCCATGGGATAGTTCTTCACAATATTCATCTTTGTACAAGATAAGTTTGGTTGAATGTTTAAAATACGCTCATCTAACTTTTCATCCCATCCTCTGCTTGGTTCGAAATTTGGATTCAACTCCTGACATTTTAGAACATAGTAAGATTAAGAAAGCAATGGAAATATATAAACATAAATTTCAAAACTTGTAATACATGTGCATAGCTTACCAAGATCAAGTTTGTTGACATTGCATAAAATTTAGAAATCGTACATATAGTATATCCTTCTTCAATTTTGATTTCATCTATAACCATGTGTATACTTTTTTGTGGTATGTGCACCAAGGAAAAAAATTATTTCCCATTGGATAAACACTATCATTGCATACTAAACTGCATATTGCCACTAGATCATGACACTCAAACAAATTAATTTTCACTTCCCTTCCATATATCATCTTGATGCCATCTTGTGAAAGCTTGTTAAACTATTCCATTAAGTTCTCCTCATTTTTAGGAACGACAGCATGTGCTAAAACTTGTTTTTATTATTCTATTCCATACCATTTTCTAAGGCTTATACAATACATCAAGCCATTGTATTCTAGTAGCTCAAATAATATCTCACATACCTTCCCCCCTTGATCATAATGTACATGAGAATCAATACCAAGTTGGAAAGAAACTTCATTGACTATACCTCTAGACCTCGTTTCATATGATTCAAGCATGAAGGAAGCATATGAATTTACTTCCTTGACTCAAAATACATATGTGAAACCATCAGTTCTCTCCCAACCCATATCAATATCCTCATCTTCTTTGCTCCATTTTTTCATTTCTCTACAAATATATGTTGCATTAACCCCCTTTAGTACACCATGAGAGTCAATATACTTCAAACATTGCAAATTCTTATGATTCATGCTTAATTCAATAAATACTGAAGCCATGTTCCTAGGCATAAAATCCTTATGAATATTCGCCACAACAATTGATAGAATTTTATTAAGAATTCCATATAGGTGTTCAATAACATCTTCAATTTTAGACTCTTCATTATAGTTTTTTCTAATGAAGTGCTCAATTCCAGCAATAACGTCATTTTCATCCACATCTTGGAGTAATTTTATAGAAAATGATCTCCCTATTTATTTAAATATTGACTTGCCCTCTTTTTATCTGTGGTTAAACCATCCTGACCACTTCGTAAGACTCAATAAAGATGTCCTTAAGTGGTTTCATTCTGACGTTCTTTGAGAATGTGTAGCTCCATTTGTTGAACACCCTTCATGCATTTCTGTTTCAACTCCTCAAACTGTACAATTTTGGTTTCCTGTAGTTGCATCTCTATCCACATGTTCATGAAATGTAGTTATTTCAGTTGTTTCATGTCTTCCAATTTCATCCAAGTTCTCGAGGGATTCATGCTCCAATTGTTTCCTATTGGGTTATACACTTCCATTCCTTTCAACAGTAACTGAATTCAAACGTTCCCTAGCTTGTTGAGGAACACAAACTTCAATGCTTTGATTAGACTTATTTGTGGCCTCTTTATGCAAAATGAAGTTCATTCCGCTGTGGTACATATTTGCTTTATCCAAAACAAAGTTCACTGTACTAGAAACAAGAATAGGATTGGTTCTTTGAGGGAGGTTGGGGATAGTCACATTCTGTGAAATAGGATTAATTCTATGGTAAACAATTCTGTCTTGAACATTGTCATTCTCTGCAACTATATTTGGAGTCAAAGGCTTCCTTTGTTCTTGAGGAAAACAACCTTCAATGCTTTGATTAGACTGATTTGTAACAACAACATCATCAATCACAGATATTTCAGGGTAAAGTGTGGCCTTATTCTTCCAAATGAAGTTCATTATGTTGTGTTACATATTTGGTTTATCCAAAACAGAGTTCAATGTAGTGGCATCAGGAATAGGATCTATTCTTTGAGGGAGTTTTTGGATAATCACATTTTGTGAAATAGGATTAATTCTATGGTAAACAATTTTATCTTGAACATTGTCATTCCCTACAAATATATTTGGATTCAAAGGCTGCCTTTGTTGTTGAGGAACACAACCTTCAACGCTTTGATTAGACTGATTTGTAACAACAATATCATCAATCACAAATCTTTGATGGAAAAGTGTGGCCTTATTCTGCCAAATGGAGTTCATTCTGATGTGGTTCATATTTGCATTATAAAAAACAAAGTTCATTGTAGTGGAAACATGAATAATATATGTTCTTTGAGGGAGATTTAGGATAGTAACATTCTGTGAAATAGGATTAATTCTATGGTAAACAATTCTATCTTGAACATTGTCATTCCTTGCAACTATATTTGGAGTCAAGCGATGCCTTTGTTGTTGAGCAACACAACCTTTACCACTTTGATTACACTGATTTATAACAACAAAATCATCAATCACATATCTTTTAGGGAAAAGTGTGGCCTTATTCTGCAAAATGGAGTTCATTCCGTTGTGGTACATATTTGCATAATCCAAACCAAAGTTCATTGTAATGGGAGAATGAATAACATTTGTTCTTTGATGAAAGTATGGGACATTCACATGCAATGAAAGAGGATTAATTATATGGTAAATATTTCTATCTTGTACATTGTCATTCCTTGCAACTGTAATTGGAGTCAAAGCATGCCTTTGTTGTTGAGCAACACAACCTTCAGCACTTTGATAAGATATATTGATAACAGAAGAAGACTTAATGGCCAATATTTGAGTGAAATGAGGTTGTAAATTGGCTACATGATTGCTTTATGATTGAGGGAAATTTCTGGTTTCATTATGTGGTATGTAATTCTCATCCTCAAATCCTTGAGATTGTCCATGACCAGCACAGTTAGCACTCTTTTTCCTTCTAACAGGAATGAATTAAGGGACAACATCACATGGTTCCAAAGTTGGAATATTAGAGTAACAAAAACCATTACGTCGACCTCTTTTTCAAGGAATAATTTTTTGATATGTCTCATTTGAATGATCCATTGATGAGTTACCTTGCAGAACAAAAACAAAACATTCAATATTAGGGATAGAAGTTAAAAAAAAATCTAAAGTAGAAAGTATCAAGTAAAAATTGGGAAATATTAAAATGCTAAAAGGGGAGGAATAATAATAAAAAAGACTCTCCTATTTTATTCATTGAATTTGACAAAGAAATCAGGCATGTGCGTACATTTTACTGAAGCAAGGAAATTTTGGATAGCTTCACTCAAATGCATGCCCATCCTGCATTACAAAGACAAATTCACTGATTCAAATCATGGAGTGTCTGTTCAGCCACACAAAACCTAAATAATCTTTCAAAGTTTAAATTTTAGATATAAAAGCTTATGCTCTGTAAGGAAACTCCAAATTTATGTGTTTTCCACATGGTAAAAATAAGGGTTGAGTCCCTCAAGGAAATGCACACATTGGCATGCATTTCATGTTATATTCAATAAATTGCACTATAACATAGACATACAAACATTGTCTACAAACTCTTGTACTCATTTTTGTAAATTGTATGATCTACAGTAAAATCCAAGTCATCGAAAACAACAATTGATAGGTCCAATTTTTCATGGCCAAAACTAAAACTGCACACAAATGCCAATTGAAGTACACTCTAGGTATGAAATTTAGAAGTTGCCATATATGCACATTTTTTAGCCTAATTATCCATGAATAAGTTCCTCTAGTATTGTTGCAAAGTTATTCTTCACACTTGTAATCCTTTTGGATAAATGCACACCAAAGGAAAACTATACATGCTTGGAGAAACATTCTAAAGGGGGAAGTTTCAAGTATAAATTGGAAATATTAAACTTCTGAAAGGTGAGGAGTAATAAAAAACAGTCTCATATTTTATTCATTGAATTTGACAAAGAAATCAGGCATGGGCGTGCATTTTACTAAAGGAACTCAATTTTGAATAGCTTCCTCAAATGCATGCCCAACATGCATTACAAAGCCAAATCCACTGATTCAAACCATAGTGTGTCTGTTTAGGCATAACAAACCTAAATAAGCTTTCAAATTTTAAATTTTAGACATAAAAACTTATTCTCTACAAGGAAAATCCAAATTTACATGTTTTCACATGGTAAAAAAATGGGTTGAGTCCCTCGCAGCAATGCACACATTGGCCTGCATTTCATGTTATATTGAATAAATTGCACTATAACATAGACATACCAACCTTTTCTACAAACTCTTGTACTCATTTATGTAAATTGTATGATATATAATAAAATCCAAGTCATCCAAAACAACAATTGATAATATTTGCCAATTTGTCATGGCCAGAACTAAAAGTGTGCACCAAATCCCATTGAAGTACACTCTAGGTATGAAATTTGGAAGTTGGCATATATACACATTTATGAGCCTAATTATCCATGAATACGTTCTTCTCAGTATTGTTGCAAATCTATTATTCACGCTTGTAAACTTTTTTACTAAATGCACACAAAAGGAAAATTATGCCTGCTTGGAGAAACATTATAAAGGGAAAAATTTCTGGGAAAAAATTGGAAATATTAAACTTTTGAAAAGTGAGGAATAATAAAAAAAAACTCTCCTATTTTATTCATTGAATTTGACAAAGAAATCATGCATGTGCGTGCATTTTACTGAAGCAAGTCAATTTTGGATAGCTTAACTCAAATGCATGCCCAACTTGCATTACAAAGCCAAATTTATTGATTCAAACCATAGCGTGTCTGTTCGGGCATAAAAAACCTAAATAAGATTTCAAAGTTTCAATTTAGACATAGAAACTTATGCGCTGCAAAGAAAATCCAAATTTATGTGTTTTCCACGTGGTAAAAATCAGGGTTGAGTCCCTCAAGGAAATGCACACATTGGCCTGCATTGGATGTTGTATTGAACAAATTGCAATATAACATAGACATACCAAACTTTTCTACAAACTTTTGAACTCATTTCTATAAATTGTATGATCTATAGAAAAATCCAAGTCATCCAAAACAACAATTGATAGTATTTGCCAATTTTTCATGGTTGAACTAAATATGCACACCAATGACAATTGAAGTACACTCTAGGCATGAAATTTGGAAGTTTGCATATATACACATTTCTGATCCTAATTATCCATGAATAATTTCTTCTAGTATTGTTACAAATCTATTATTCCCACTTGTAAAATTTTTGACTAAATGCACACCAAAGGAAAACTATGCCTACATGGAGAAACATTCCAAATGGGAAAGTTTCAGGTAAAAAAATGGAAATATTAAACTTCTAAAAGGTGAGGAATAATAAAAAAACATTCTCCTATTTTATTTATTGAATTTGACAAATAAATCAAGCATATGCGTGCATTTTACTGAAGCAAGTCAATTTTGGATTGCTTCACTCAAATGCACGTCGAGCCTGGATTACAAAGCCAAATTCACTGATTCATACCACAAAAATGTGCACAAAAATTGGGCCCATAGTTGGTCGTGCCTAGGGGTTATACTTGAGCCGTCGGAATCGACCTCGTATCACGTGAGTACGAAACTGACATCGTTGTTGATTCCACACACACACATATTAAATTTGGAGTATATAATGAATATGTCAAAATATTTCTATAAATTTTAAAATGTAGAAAAAACATTAAAAATAATAATAGGTGATTAATTTATTAATATAGAAAAAAAACATAAATTGGTTTAATGATTTTTTATACAAACCATAAATATCATATTTTATGAGAATTTGACTAAATTAATTCAATTATAAAAACACATAAATTGATTTAATAAGAAAATAAACAATTTAAATTAAAAAAAAATACATTTATATTTATTATTTTAAATTTTAGTTTTCAAAAAACAGATTAAGCATATTAGATATAAATTTTATTAAGAACCTAAAAAAAATAAGTTATAATAAAAATTTAAAAAGAGACATGTTATCTTAAATTTTAGTTTTCAAACACTAAATTAATTATATCATAAAAATACATAAATTATATAAAGAAACAAAAGAACATAAGTTATAATAAAAAATTAAAATNATGTTTTTTCATTTTGTATTATTTGATTGCCTTTTCATTGTGTCTACGTTTTATTATTAAAAGATATTTGATTGTCTTTTCATTGTGTTTATGTTTTAATATTAAAAGTGATCTCCAAGTTCAAGGACATGAATGCATCCAAGTACTACACATTTTTGGGAAATTAAAATTAGCTTTTAGTTACTTCAATATAACATTTTTTATTATTTTTGTTTCTAGTATGTAACTCAACCATGGTTATCTAAATTGTACATTTAATGTATTGGAAAGGTGAGCTGTCAAGTATACCTTCCCTATAAAATTCCTAGTTCATAATATCTTAATATATCCCTTATGAGGCTCATTTTTTACCTCAAAATTCTCTAATGAGTGTCTATTCAGGCATGAAAAACCTAAATAAGCTTCCAAAGTTTAAATTTTAGACATAAAAACTTATGCTCTGCAAGGAAACTCTAAATTTATGTGTTTTCGACATGGTAAAAATAAGGGTTGAGTCCCTCGAGGAAATGCACACATTGTCCTGCATTTCATGTTATATTGAATAAATTGCACTATAACACACACATACCATGTTTTCTACAAACTCTTGTACTCATTTCTATAAATTTTATGATCTATAGTAAAGTCCAAGTCATTCAAAACAACAATTATTAGTATTTTCCAATTTTTCATGGCCAGAACCAGAAAATCACACCAATGCCAATCGAAGTACACTCTAGGTATGAAATTTGGAATTTGGCATAGATACACATTTTTCAGTCTAATTATCCATGAATAAGTTCTTCTAGTTGTAACACCTAGGTTTTGACCCCAAGTTATTAAATTGCACATGATGTAAATATTGTATTAAATCATGGCGTGGAGCTCAAGGCAAAGGCCCCACTATGGGTTTAGTGTTTTATGTGTTGGTGAATAAAATCGATGCCAATGGTTTATGTGCTAGCCAAGAACAATATGTTTTGAGACATCATGTAAAATGCAGATTAATAAAAAAAAAATATTACAGCTAGCTATGCGCCGCAACGTTAAAGAGATGGGGGCATGATTTCACAAGGAATAGGTGAGGGGGGGGGGATTCAAACCTTGATCCTATGGGGAAAATCCAAATGTCCAAGGGGAAACCCCATCAAAACTGTCAAGCACCCTTTTTCTTGTCTTTCTTCCCAACCATTTCATTAGAGGAATTTTGGGGTCTAAAATGGGCCTCCTAAGGAAAATAATAAAATAATAGTTAAAATAATAAAATAATATTGATTAATTTTGGAGGAAGAAAGAAAAAAACTACTTTTTGTGTTCGTATTTTCGACATATCTCCCTGTGTTTTTACTCAAATTTCGACTGGGAGAGCTTGTTGGATGCAGAATTTGATTCTACATCCAACGAGTACCCACACTGCATACTTTTGATGGACCCCGCTACCCCCAAAACAAGAAATACCTGAAAAAACATGATGATGACATCATCATCACATTTTTCAGGTATTTCTTGTTTTTAGGGTAGTGGGGTCCATCAAAAGTATGTAGTGTGGGTACTCATTGGATGCGGAATCAAATTCCACATCCAACGAGCTCTCTCGATCGAAATTTGGGTAAAAACACAATGAGATATGTCGAAAATACAAACAAAAAAAGTAGTTTTTTTTAATGACAAATATGTCAATTCAACCATTATGGTTGACTTATTTTATTGAAATTCTATTGGTTCTTGAATTCCTACTCACAAAAACTTATTTTGGCACGTTTTCTTATAAGGCCCATTTTAGACCCCAAATTTCCTCTAATGATTTCTGTCAGAATGTGGTTGAGATAGTTATTGCATGGAAGGGGAAGAGTATGGGAAAATTCGAATTGGGAAAAGCACCTATTTTTTAATGTCATTTTTTGACTTCATGGGCAAGAAGCCACCCAAAAATGTATGCTCATTCCCTCATGCATGCACATTTCATTTTCCCTCACGTTTTCTGGTGGGAGATGTACAGACGTTTTGATCTAGATCCTTCCTTCACGGGAGGCACTCACACAACTGATTTTTCCTCTTCTCATTCCTCCATCCTCTATTTTTCCCCGACACAATTTTTATTTTATTTCATTCCCCCATGGCTGGAGAATTGTTTTTTTGGAAATGCCTAGCAGATTGAAGAGGGAACCACGATTTCGGAGTGGTTGTTGAGTCGTATTCATACATGTGAATCTATTGAACGTTACGTGAAGTTGATTTTGGTCATAGGTCTATTGTTCCCTGATTTCCTTGTTGTTTTGGCTTCCATGATGTTTTCCTTCAATCCCAGAACTTGTAATTGTTGTGTAGGAATTCTTCATTTGGTCTAAATAAGTTGGGTGTGAACATATGGTCATTTTTTTCCTTTGGAAGGCCATCCAACTTTTTCTGAATGATTTGGATCACTAGGGTTGTTTTCCCCATTCGCCATATTGAATTTTGGGTTCCTAGGAAATTTTTTCCATACCCAGAACTTGTCTTTTGCTATGTAGTGCATCCTTGTGTTGGCTTGGCTGAGTAAGTCCAAGAACCCATCTATTATTGGGCTGATTGTGTTGGGATGTGATTATTGGTTTGATTGTGGGTGTATAGTCTCATTGTGTGTGACTCTGTATCCCCTAGTTCCTTGTGGAAATCATGCCCAGCTCAGGGGTGTCCGTGATGCTGAGAGATTAAGGAGCACACTGGCATATGGTTGGGTGGAACGTTGCAACGACATAGCTAGTTGCAGGAAATATTCTTCTTAAGATAAGTGTTCTTGTATATTTTAATCTCTGCAATCATATTTCTTGCATTGTAATTGCTTGATGGAATATGATGAACATGTTGGTCATGTTGAATTGATGAATTGTTCCTTTGAATACTATAATCATAGGTATCTATGTATGTTTCCTTCAATGCATTGTTAAACTAAGTTGTAGGTTTAGATTGTCGGATTGATGTGGGCCTGGATGGCCAAGTCTATTCAAACACTTCGATTAGCAAATTGCATTTTTTAGTAGAAACCTTCTTCCGCAATGGTTTATCCTGCAGGAGGGATGTGGGATGCAGAAGAAATACTTTGGCAGATTTGGACCTCTGCAAATTTCTTTCCACAATTACGGGATGTGGGATGCGGAGATTTATTTTTGTGGAATTATGGCTTTCCGCAGTTTTCATTCCGCAACGCACCTTTCTGCAATCTGCAAGATGTGGGATATGGAGATGTCTTTTGTGTATTATGGCTTTTCCCAGTTTTCGTTTCGCAACACACCTTTCCACAATCTGCAGGATGCAGAATGTGGCTCCGTAGATTTCGATCTACGCAAAAGTAATTTCCGCATGTGGGATGAAAGAATGTGGAATGTGGGATTGGGGATGCGAGATCGCGGTATTGCGATTTTCGTATCTCCCAATCCTGCAGCTCAAATTTTTCGCATCATCGATTTTTACGGGATGATTCTAAGCCGTTAATCTGATTCCAGATGCAGAATTCTTTGTGATCATTTCTTTCCATCGCTATTTCTCTCCGTTGTCTGATATCCTCTGAGATATTTCCTTGCAGATCGTCGAACTAATCAATGGAAGACGGGACGAAGTGTGACAGTGTCGAAAATGTCGAGAAGTGGTTACGGCCATGCCCTGTGTTTCGATGAAC
This sequence comes from Pseudotsuga menziesii, assembly GCA_001517045.1. Taxonomy (NCBI): domain Eukaryota; kingdom Viridiplantae; phylum Streptophyta; class Pinopsida; order Pinales; family Pinaceae; genus Pseudotsuga; species Pseudotsuga menziesii. The sequence goes on from LPNX010850564.1 coordinate 416,229, forward strand.
AGTAAAGGTTCTTGATGAAATTTTTAATTCCGCATGGTAATGGGGTATGGGTACACTACAGAGTGGTATCAAAGCTATTGATTACAACATTGGGCCTTAATGGGCCAAGTTGAACGGATAAAAATGGAAAAGAACACCCAGGTTGTGATTTGAAAAAGCTGTTGGTTGCAGCATTGGTATAAATATGCCAAGAAAATTGGTTGCAGAAAGAAAAATATAGCAAGAAAGAGTGATATTTTGTAGAATTGCTAAACTTAGCCAACCCAATGAAATGCACCATGACCGTGATCTGAATTCTACTACGATATTGACCATTCATGCCTGCAATAAGTAGTTGGTAAGTAATTGTTTGAATTTCTGAGATTGACTAACAAATGCTGTTGTTAACACATTTTGCAGGGTCATAGTGCATATTGAAAATTTGATCTTGTTATGACCAAGGGGGTCAACGAATATCAGTGCCATGAAGAATAACAACATGGATGACGCACAGGATCCCTGTGGACAAGGAAAGGATGCTATGGGGGGGAAGCCAAGAAATCCACAAGAGGGAAGAAAGCCACTCCAATGCTGGAGGTGTGGAGGACCCCATATACGCTAGATTTGTACACATGGGAAGGGAATGTAAGGCCAACTTACAATGTCCAAGGTCGTGTAACTGAAGCCATTGGGAAGTGGGAACAGGAGAGTTTCCTAGATGTTGCATCTACTATAAGAAGCTTGAGGGAAGAGTTGCGGGATTACAAAGAAGAAAATAAAAGGATGGTCAAAGCTTTGGCAGAGAAAAACCAGATGACCTTAGTCATGCTACAGAGTTTGGCAGACCTCCAAAGGTAGATAAACTCTGGGAATCACTTAACAAAGACAAAAGGGAGTAAGAGAAATTACCACGAGAAAAATGAGAAGCTTAACCCAAGGAAGAAAGGTTTTAAACATTCTCACCTCCTGAAGCAGCAAAGGAAGCCATCACAAGCTATGATTGAGACGACCAGAGTGATGAGAGAAAATATAAAGGAACCACTCAAATGTTGGGGATGTGAAGGACCCCACCTACAAAGCAATTGTCCACTTGAGAATATGAATGAGGGTCAAGTCCCTAGCACCCAAGAAGTTGAAACCATGGACCAAGAAGCAGGTATCATTCCTAACATTTGTGCAGTGTTAGAAGAACACCATTCAGGTCATAACTCAATTGTGGTGGAAGTTGAGGGTGATATCATTGAACAAGCTATTTTTGTTTTGATTGACCCTGGATCAACTCACAACTATATTACCCCTGGATTTGTTGGGATGTGCCCTTTGAAGAAGTCAAAGCATAGAATATCATGGTTAGTCCAACTAGCCACTTTAACTAAGAAGAAGATCAGTGGGGTGATAATTAAATGTCCATTGGTCATGGATGGGTTAGTCACCTATGCATATTAGAATGTTCTGCCACTTGGATCATATGATGTCCACATTGGAATGGATTGGTTGGAAGCACATAGATCAAATCTTGATTGTTACAACAAGAATTTTGAGTGCTTGGATGACGAAGGAAACCTAAGGGTTGTAGAATTATTTCTATAACTGATCTCTAGAGGGAAGTCTTCAGCAATGTAGCTGAAGAAGCTCTATGGGAAAGGTTGCAGAGTGCATGCAACTCATGTTTTGGATGAACAAAGTATGATGCTCCTAGGTTGGAGGGATTTCATATGCTACAGGAATTCAGGAATGTTTTTCCTGATGAAAATTTAGGGATTCCTCCAAAGGACATTGATATTACCTTTGAACTTCTTCCTGGAACAACACCAGTGTCCCAGAAACCCTGTAGGATGAGCATACCAAAAACCCTAGAGATAAAAATGAAGCTGCAAGAGTTGTGGGAAAAGAAGCATATCAAGCCAAGTGTTTCCCCATGGGGAGTACCCGTTGGGTTTGAGAAGGGGAAAAATGATACACTCTAGTTGTGAATTGATTATATATAGTTAAGCAAGTTCATTGTGAAGGACAAGTATCCTTTGCCTAGGATTGATGACCTCTTTGATTAAATGAGAGGAGCAAAGGAATTTTCCAAGATTGACTTGGGATCTGATTACCATTAGGTAATTAGCAAGGATGAAGATGTTCATAGGACAACGTTCAAAGAAAGGTATGGATCCTATGAGTTGGTAGTGGTACCATTTGGTTTCACAAATGCACCAACTACATTTATATGCCTCAGCAATAATGTTTTTAGTAGGTACTTTGGAAAGTATGTTCTTGTTTTCCTCGATGACGTTCCTACTTATTCAAAGGATGAGGAAGAACATGTGGAACAATTGATGATGACCTTGAAATTGCTCAGGAAGCATCAGCTGCATGCAAGGATGAGAAACTATGACTTCTACAAAGATGGAATTCATTATTTGGGTCACATTATCTCAAATAAAGGAATATATATAGACCTTGAAAAGATTTAGGTCATGAGATGTTGGCCTGCTCCAAGAAAATTAATAGATGTAAAATATTGTGTGGTACTTGTAGGATACTACAGGAGGTTCACTGAAGAATATTTTGCAGGCAAAATTGAGTCTATGTATGGTCTGAGGAATCCTATGTATGAACTTGTGGTTCCATGAGGAAATGGCCCTTCCTAAAGGATGCAGGTAGAATGACCTGAGCATAATAGTTTGGTGGTACCCACTGAAACCAAGGAAGAAAAATTCCATGGGCTATAAGAAGGATCTTATGACTGAAATCTAATCTTTGAACTGAATAGATGTTGAATTTCAGATTTTAAATTTTCCTGATGATTGTTGATTAAATATTATTAATTGTTTGGCTTATCTAAAATGGTGTCAAGATGACATGTTGTATCTAAATGTCCAGGTTTTCAGCAGCATGTGTAAGTCAAGGATGAGTACTCCCCACTTGGAAAAGCCAAAAGATATGAGGATGACCTCATGGTTGCGAAAATTTGATTTTTTTGTGGGAAGTGGAAATTTTGAATTCAAAATTTTGGATTTGACTATCAATGTATTAGTCATTTGATAATTTGAAATTTATCCAGGCATGAAATAGATTTGAAGGTCTATGATTAAATTTTATAATGACATCTCATATGAATCGCATGCTTGTATGTAATGCAGGTGAGATGATGAAAACATGTACTGGTTGTACATGGATCCTTGGAAGGATGTACCCAGGATACATAGCTTCTCAGAGGAATGTGCTTGGAATAGGTTTGGAAACCTATAATTTCAATTATTTTATAATGACACCTCATATAAACTGCATGCTTGTATGTAATGCAGGTGAGATGATGGTGGTCCGCCCCTAGAGTACATAGCTCTCGGGAGGATGCAGTTGAGAAAGATGACTCCTCTCAAAGGATGTACGAGAGTAATAGCCTCACCCCCATGCCATCTAGGCACCGATATGCATCACTAGGGACACCCAGGGTGTAAGACATCTGGTTATACTTCCTTCTGCACACATTCACGCCATAAGGGGATTGTCACAAGAGTGGGGGCTCCATGAAGAGAATAACCCCTAGGTATTATGATGTTTGGGAAGTAAGCGCCTGAGCATTGGTAAGAACTTGGATGAGGTGTTGGGACCTTAAGCTAGAGCTGTCATTAAGCACCCAAGGAGATGTTGGGTTCTGAAGAAGGGCTAACAAGATCTCAGTTGAGAGACTCTCCATAGATAAGTATTTGATTACTTGACAAATCCTTGTTGATTTTAGGTAATTACACATATGCATATGATGCCATCTGGATTTTGGAAAATATTGTTAAAGGTTGCATCTTAGAAATGAATCTAACAAGTGAGTTGATTCATTTTGTTGTCTGGAAAGGAAGTGCCTAAGCTTGGAGAGCACTCGAGGAGGTGTTAGGATCTTAAGCCGGGTCTGCCAATAAGCACCCAAAGAGGTGTTAGGCTCTGGAGCAGAGCTACCCAATCTCGGTTGAGAGATGCTACACAAATAATGCCGGAGTATTGGTAAGCATTGGGAGGAAGTGTTGAACCTTAATAAGAACTTCCATTAAGCACCTAGAGAGATGTTGGGCTCTAGAGTAGGGCTACCATATCTCGGTTGAGATATGTTATACAGATAAGTATTCGATTTATGAGAATATGATGTAGCCATGGTTTTGAAAATATGTTATAGATTGCACCTTATAGGAATGAATCTGAGATGTGAATTAAATTGTTGTGGTGTTCGAAAAGGAAACACCGAGCTTGGTGGGAACCTAGAAGGAGTGTTAGACTTTGAAGCAGAGTTGTCAGATCTCGGTTGAAAGATTTTTTCAGGTGATCCGAGGCTTGAATAATTTTGGCTTCCATTTAATACACACCCAGGTGTGGGGTGGGGTAGGGTTGTGAGTTCTATGGTTGTATTTAGCCCAGTCAGACACCTATGGAACCAAAAGAAGATACTTATGCAAGATAAGTATTTGGTTCGCTTGGAAACTTCTTGTTGATTTTATGTCGATATACATGTGCATGTGATTCATCTATGATTTGGGAAATTCTTGTAAATGCTAACATGGGAATTAACTCATTGCTGTAGGTTTGAGCATAGGTATTGCTGGATGCCAAATACATTGGATATGTTCCAAGATACGGAGAAGGATTCTCCTAGACCAAGAAAAGATTTACTGGTGTGTGTTGATGCATACATTCAAGGACTTGGAATATTTCTAGATCGGCTCATTGGACAAATAAAGGTGCAGTGGATGAACTGCAGTCCTGAATAGGCTACATGGGAGCTGGAGGATGCCACATGATTGGCACATCTTTTTTGGTTCAAATTTGCAGAGCACTGAGGGCGGTGCCAGTGTAGCATTTTGTTAAATTTTGTAAAGAATTGAGGATAGTGCAATTGAAGGNATGGGTTTAGTGTTTTATGTGTCGGCAATTAAAATCGATGCCAATGGTTTATGTGCTAGCCAGGAAAAATGTGTTTTGAGACATCATGTAAAATGCATATTAATAAAAAAAAATACCACATCTAGCTATACGCCACAATGTTAAAGAGATGGGGGCATGATTTCACAAGGAATGCAGGGGGACATTCAAACCTTGACCCTGCGTGGAAAATCCAAATCTCCAAGGGGAAAACCCTTCAAAACTGTCAACCACCCTTTTTCTTGTCTTTCTTGCCAACCATTTATTTCTGCTAGAATGTGGTTGAGGTAGTTATTGCATGGAAGGGGAAGAGTATGGGAAAATTCGAATTTAGAAGAGCACCCAGTTTTAAGTGTCATGTTTTGAATTCATGGGCAAGAAACAACCCAAAAACGTATGCCCATTCCCTCATGCATTCACGTTTCATCATCCCTTATGTTTTCTAGGGGGGGCTGTAGGGATGTTTTGATCTAGATCCTTCCTTCACGAGGGGAACTCGTGCAACTAATTGTTCTGCTTCTCAGTCCTCCATCCTTTGTTTTTCCCACGTTTTTCCCCGACATGATTTTTGTTTTGTTTCATTCCCCCATGGCTAGAGAATCGTTTTTTGGGAAATGCCTAGCAGATTGAAGAGGGAACCATGATTTTGGAGTGGTTTTTGAGCCATCTTCACCCACGTGAAGCTATTGAAATTTATGTGAAGTCGATTTTGGTCATAGGGGTGTTGTTCCCCAATTTCCTTGTTTTTTTGGCTTCCATGATGTTTTCCTTCAATCCCAAAATTTGTAATTATTGTGTAGGAATTCTTAGTTTGGTCTGAATGAGTTGGGTGTGAAAAGATGGTCGTTTTTTCCTTTAGAAGGCCATCCAAATTTTTTCGAACGATTTGGGTCACTTGGGTTGTTTTCCGCATTTGCCATATTTGATTTTTTATTCCTAGGACGTTTTGTCCATAACTAGAACTTGTCTTTTGCTGTGTAGTGCATCCTTGTGTTGGCTTGGCTGAGTAAGTCCAAAAACCCATCTATTCTTGGGCTGACTATGTTGGGATGTGATTATTGGTTTGACTGTGGGTGTATAGTCTCATTGTGTGTGAGTCTGTGTCCCCTAGTTCCTTATGGAAATCATGCCCAGCTCAGGGGTGGCCGTGATGCTGAGAGAATAAGGAGCACACTGGCCTATCATTGGGTTGAATGTTGCAGTGACATAGCCAATTGCAGGAAAGCTTCCTCTCAAGATAAGTGTTCTTGTCTATATTGATCTTTGCAATCGTATTTCTTGCATTGTAATTTCTTGATGGAATATGATGAACATGTTGGTCATGTTGAATTGATGAATTGTTCCTTTGAATACTGCAATCATAGAAATCTATGTATGTTTCCTTCAATGCATTGTTAAACTAAGTTACAGGGTTAGAATGTTGGATTGATGTGGGCCTGGATGGAAAAGTCTGTTCAAAGACTTTGATTAGTAGGTCACATTTTCAATCAGAAACCTTCTTCCATAATGGTTTATCCCGCAGGTGAGATGCGGGATGCGGAAGACATCCTTTGGCAGATTTGGACCTCCAGAAATTCCTTTCCATAATTACAGGATGTAGAGATGTATTTTTGTGGAATTATGGATTTCCACAGTTTTCATTCCACAACGCACCTTTCCACAATTTGGGGGATGCAGAGATGTATTCTTGTGGATTACGGCTTTCGACAGTTTTCGTTTCGCAATACACATTTCCACAATATGCAGAATGCGGCTCCACAGAATTTGATTTCCGCAACGGTCATTTCCACATGCAAGATGCGGGAATGTAGAGTTCAGGATGCGAGATCACGGTATCGCGATTTCCATATTTCCCAATACCGCAACTCAAGTTTTCCGCGTCATCAATTTTTGCGGGATGATTCTTAGCCATTGATCTGATTCCAAATGCGCATTCCTTTGTGATCGTTTCCTTCCGTCACCATTTCTCTCCGTCGTCTAATCTCCTCTGAGATCTTTCCTTGCATATCATCAAATTGATCAATGGAAAACGGTAGGGAGCATGACAGTGTTGGAAATTCTGAGAAGTGGTTGCAGCCATGCCCTATGTTTCGATGAACAGTAAAGGTTCTCGATGAAATTTTTAATTCCACATGGTAATGGTGTATGGGTACGCTACACTATTATTGTCACAAATCTATCATTCACACTTGTAAATGTTTTGACTAAATGCACACCAAAATAAAACTATGTCTGCTTGGAAAAACATTCCAAAGGGGAAAGTTTCAGGTAAAAAATTGGAAATATTAAACTTCTTAAAGGTGAGGAATAATAATAAAAACACTCTCCTATTTTATTCTTTGAATTTGACAAAGAAATCAAACATGTGCATGCATTTTACTAAAGCAAGACAATTTTGGATTGCTTCACTCAAATGCACGCCCAACATGTATTACAAAGCCAAATTCACTAATTCAAACCACAATGTGTCTGTTTAGGCATAAAAACCCTAAATAAGATTTCAAAGTTTAAATTTTAGACATAAAAACTTATGCTTTGCAAGGAAACTCCAAACTTATATGTTTTCCACATGGTAAAAATTAGGCTTGAGTACCTCAAGGAAATGCACAAATTGGCCTGCATTTCATGTTATATTAAATAAATTGCACTATAACATAGACATACCAGCATTTTCTACAAACTCTTGTACTCATTTCTGTAAATTATATGATCTACAGTAAAATCCAAGTCATCTAAAACAACAATTGCTAGTATTTTCCAATTTTTCATGGCCAGAACTAAAAATGCACACCAATGCCAATCAAAGTACACTCTAGGTATTAAATTTGCAATTTGGCATATATACACATTTTTTAGCCTAATTATCCTTGAATAAGCTCTTCTAGTATTTTTTTCAAAGCTATTATTCACACTTGTAAACTTTTTGACTAAATGCACACCAGAGGAAAACTACGCCTGCTTGGAGAAACATTCTAAATGGAAATGTTTTAGGTAAAACATTGTAAATATAAACTTCTAAGAGGTGAGGAATAATAAAAAGAATACTCTCCTATTTTATCCATTGAATTTGACAAAGAAATCAGGCATGTGCGCCCATTTTACTGAAGAAAGTCAATTTTGGATTGCTTCACTTAAATGCATGCCCAACATGCATTAAAAATCCAAATTCATTTATTCAAACCAAACAGTGTCTGTTCAGGCATAAAAAAACCTAAATAATCTTTCAAAGTTTAAATTTTAGACATAAAAACTTATGCTCTGCAAGTAAACTCCAAATTTATGTGTTTTTCATATGGTAAAAATCAAGTTGAGTCCCTCGAGGAAATGCACACATTGAACTGCATTTCATGTTATATTGAATAAATTGGATTATAACATAGACATATCAACCTTTTCTAAAAACTCTTGTACTCATTTATGTAAATTATATCATCTACAGTAAAATCCAAGTCATCCAAAATAACAATTGATAGTATTTTCCAATTTTTCATTATCAGAACTAAAAATGCACACCAATGCCGATTGAAGTACACTCTAGGTCTGAAATTTGGAATTTGGCATATATACACATTTCTGAGCCTAATTATCCATGAATAAGTTTATCTAATATTGTTGCCAAAGCTATTATTCACACTTGTAAACTTTTTGACTAAATGCACACCAAAGAAAACTATGCCTACTTGGAGAAACATTCTAAAGGGGAAATTTTTAGGTAAAAAATTGGAAATATTAAACTTCTAAAATGTGAGGAATAACAAAAAAAACACTCCTATTTTATTCTTTGAATTTGACACAGAAATCAAGCATGTGTGTGAATTTTACAGAAGCAAGTCAATTTTGGATTGTTTCACCCAAATGCACGCCCATCATGCATTACAAAGCCAAATTCACTGATTCAAACTATAGAGTGTCTGTTCAGGGATACAAAAACCTAATTCGACTAGTATATTCTTAATTTAAAACACAAAAACTTATGTTGTGAAATAAGAATGCATCCAACATTTGAAATGAGAATAGAACAACTGTAAATGTTGGTTTCTTATTAACTGGAATCATAGTTTCTCTAGTAAATCTTGTGTTTATAGAATTTTGGCATGACAGGGACAAATTAGAAAAGAGGTTGAATTGGATAGTTGTTTGAAAACCAATCTCATTTATCTACAAGTTTTTATCATCTGTATCTTTTTTATTATAATATAAGTCCTTATCCTTCCTTACAGAAATAAATAAATGAGAACATAACAGATATAATACATTCCTAGGAAAAAAACAAATATAATACAAAAATATAACCAGATCGATACTCAAGAAAGTTTTAAAAGGGGCCCAAGATATTTTTTTATTATATTATGCTTTCATTATAGAGCATAGCAATACGGCTACAGTTGAATCAGTAATATAAAACAACTCCTTCAATAATAACTATCCCTACTACCTATTACTTTCTATTTATAGACCTCAAGGGTCAGATTAACCATGTTACAAGTGGAATTCATTAGAGTGAAACTTAAATGTTTATTCACCCTTGATCCAACCTGTCTTCCACTGTAATTTCCTGGCTTCAAACGAGGATACCAACTACTGTGGAACAAGGCTAACAAAACAGTGCAACACAGGGGAAAAAATAGAGCTGAAGTGGACATGTATCAACACCAGGGGTAGAAAGAGAGTGGAAGAGGAAGTTGCATTCCAGTTATCTGGCTAGGAGATGTGAGCAGAGAAGAATTATAACAGTGATACACATTGCATGATATGTCTCAAAGGAAGAAAATGGAAATGCCAATGAAAGAAGAAAATGATAAGGAGGAGAGAAATACTAAGACAAAAATGGCTCAGCAAAAAACAACATTAAATACCCATCTGGTATGGACACATTAAAATTTGGAATTAAAGAAATCAATCTTTCTATGCCACCGAGAGGGATTGTTTGGGTTGTTGAAGAGGGACAGGGTATTGAATCGGTGCAGGAAATACTTCACTGGGTGATGGGAAAGGACTGTAAAATGAACCTAAAAATGATAAGATGGAAAGGAGCTTCTAGTCAAAGCCATCGAACCTAGATGAGACTGCCTTCAATTCTTTCCAATCCCACTCATTTCACTCACAATATTAGTGAACTCAAATTTGTGCACATTTGTGTCCATACTGAACAAAAATTAACAAACATAGAGAATGGAGTCAATACATAGCCTACTAATAGCAGTGACCCCTATTTATCAATATTCCATAAGAAGCAACATGATTGGTAATTGACTGTAGCTACTAGGAACGAATCCATGGGGTCATGCCAAATATGGATATGTGTACTGTGTTGGCCATTCAAATATTTGAAAGATGGGGAAAAAGTAGTTAATCACGAGGAAATGTTGAGTAAATCTGGGTGATGCAGTCATTCTCAATGCTGTCAGAATATGAATCGATTCAGTTTCATCGAATCATAGAATTTGATGGTCTATAGAACATTTTTTCCTTTTTAAGTGATGTATTTGACACTCAGTTGAAAATTCTGAATGTATATGACATGTATAAAAAAGAGAAAACCACCATTTACAGGTTTATAAGATTAAATGACATATTTTACACCCAATTAGTTCAAGACGTGTAAATTATTTTCATATTTATACTGGCCCCTTACAGACTGTTAGAAAATGATATTCATAAATTATTGCAATCCATAATGGGACTTTTTGCCATGGCTTACATTCCCTACCTTAAGCACATTGTCAATTTGTCATCATCAGAATATTGAGAAGTACTTTTCCAACCAGAATAAAATCCAAAAGTCTTGATTCTTTAGAATGAGGTAAGTTCAATAAAACCGAATATAGAGAAAGCACCTCATGTATATTCAATGGTATACTGCAGTATATTTTTCTTAACAATAACATACTGCAGTATATTTTTCTTAATAATGTCAAATTGTAGTATATTTTTCTTAATAATGTCAAACTGCAGTATATTTTTCTTAACAAAGCTAGGCTAATGAGTTGTTTAAGTAACTCTCTCAATTCCATCCATGAAATTTTTTGAAGTTACCCACCAAATTAGAGATTAGATTGAACATCTTGATTCACAAATTCAAAATAACTACATACATACATCCTAATTAAAAAACTGGGTGCATAGTTAAGATGTAGGTACATAATGTGAATCAAGCTTGGTTTAATATTGTTCCAGACGATGCTTATTTAATGCAATGTAGAATCTAGAGATTTGTAACATGCTCTTAACCCACCTTCATTCATAAATTTTGGTTCCTAACTCATGTTCAACCTATGTGTGGCCCAACTTCTTGCTCGGAAACTGACCAGATATCTAATTTTCTAGCTAAATATTTTTCCGATTTCTAATTCATCCACCATATTTCCAATAAAAAATAATATTTGCTGGGCCATGTGTAGAATTCTAACCAATAAAAAAAATCATCTTAAAAGCATATTTGGCCATTATTCTTAATCAAATAAGATACACACTAGAGTTAGATAAAATGTTATGAAGTTTTTGATACTTTAATTATATCTAGCTTTCCTTATACTTCATTGAATTATGTGTCATCTACATTATATTTATAAATTTCCTTTACCTTCTTCTCTACATTTCAAAGAACGCCAAGAGAGTAAAGTTAGTTCTTTATATCTATAAACTAGAGCCTTAGACTTATATACTAACATATAAAATTTAGAATTGATTTTCAATATTATTAGATCTATTTTTTTCTTATATATCCTTTACCTTTTCTTATTTATTGATTTTTTTTGGAAAACATCTATTTATTTCTATCATTCCTCACTTTCTTCCCATGAATTCCTTTTATAGATATTAGGTGTAAATATTTTTTCTTTGAAGTAGAGAAAAACCTAATGAGTGTATTGAAGAGTTTGATAGCTTTGTGCCATTAAAGAAAATATCAATATAATATAAAAAAAATGAAATAACAATGGCACATACACAGTACAAAACAAAATTAAACTGAAAACCCTTCTTGGGGAATTGATATGCATAAACCCTGGATATTAATTATCAACAAGGGAGCGTGAAGCTTTTGTGAGATGCTGGAAAAATATATGTGCAGGAGAAGACAACTAACTTGAAGATAACAAATTGAACCCAAAATAAGGAGTTAAGATCAAAGGATCTTCATGTTGGAGGATTGAGTTTTATGGTCTCTCAACTTCTTTAGAATTCTCAAGTTTGACAACATTCAGACATCTGTTGCACACCACACTCAATTGATCACACTTTACATAAATGAAATGTTACAAGGTTCGATTTGGTCTCTGGGTTTATGTGTAAACCACCAATCACATTCCTTTGGTTGGCACCATGGACACCAACTAGTTATATGATCATTATAGAGACTCAACCTTCAATACCTAACTCTGTAGGGAAATCCACACTTGCAGAAATGAATGAGGATAATGACATGACTAATAACGAAATATTCACTGTGAATAAAATGACGAGCTAATCAAACGAAATAACACAATAGAAAGGAAGAATACTAATGCAACACATACACAGGTTAGGGGGGATTCCTAGCTGAGCATAAGTTTCCTAGAACAATAATACTTTATCTCTCAATGTTCGGCAGCAAGATATTTTCATTAACAAAAATTTTATTGAGTACAATATATATCAAAGATCATTTACACAGTATCTCTCATCCTATCTCGTCACTCTCTAAGAACTCCCAAAATGTCCATATGCTCTCATTTTTATACAAACAACTCAAAGAGGAAGAAGTTAAAACAAGATAAAATCAGATCCAAAAATACTTTGATCTACACATCAACAAATATTGGATTTGGTCCACGGTAGTTTGAGAAATATAAGAACATCATACTCCATGAGATCCAAGTTCCCAAACTCATCCAAGGAAGGCGTAGCTGGTTGAAGAAGATAAATATGAGAATTCTAGATGACTACCGAAATTGCAAGAAAATAAATAGTGATTAGTTTTAGAATTGCGCTATATCATCCATTAAAATCATGTATTTCATGGAGTTTCCTCGCGATAAATTGAACAACCCAATTCTACACAATATCGATGTTTTATATTTTCGAGATTCTTCGTCGTTTGCTCAGAAATGACATGGAAAGTTAACCCTAAACAACTAATATGCACAGGTATTCTGGTAGTTAGCCTAAGCTTAAATAACACTATATGACTATCATAATGTTAAGTAGTTCCATGTGGTTCCTATAGTAAGACCAAATCTTCCATTTTGATGCCTTCTGAAGCTCAAATGAATAAAAATGAATAACAATAGACAAAATAGGATATCATGAAATAATGAGGGTACAAATGCATGTAAGATAAAGTGTAAATGATGAAATGTAAGGAATAATAACCCATGGAATCTCATCAAAACCAAGGCCCAACATCCCCACACACTCAAATCATTGCATGTCCTCATGCAACACAAGAGATTCAACTGCAAAGATGGAAATTTCGTATTATTGTTGGTCATGCTAAGTACATTGTCTCACTGCAAGAAATATGAATTTGATGGAGCCAAAACCTGAAAAATGAGGCCCTTCTAATGAATGATTTAATTGAGCCCAAATAAATATTCATTGATGAAAAAACTTTGCTCAAAGTTGCTTCCCAGCATGCATCCAATTGAGAATGTAAATCATAACAAGCAGAGACCACACTAACTAGAAGAGACATCATGTAAAGATATACCAACACAATCACTTGCATGAATCCATAGTTTTAATATCCCTTATCTATAATCAAATCAGAATATTATCTCTAATGTAATTTTAACCAAACATTTATATGAAAATTGCACTTTATCAAACAACTCTTCAGACTAAGAAAATAAGGGAAAGTGGCTTATAATTTTGCAAACATGGCAGCATGTTGTTAGGAGAAAGAAAGGAAAATTTAGTATGTATAAAGTATCTTCCATAAATCAGGGAGCATTTATGTTTCTGAATCATCTCCGCTCAAACCTACTCCCATGCTTCTAGGTCACCCAACTGTGCAACTAGGAATACTTTTTCAAATCCAATCAAGGGGATTGGGAAAAGTTTCATATGTGTTGAAACACAAGTAATAAGTTTGAAATAAATTTTTATACAATCAAGAACATTTTTGGAAATATTTGGGGTTGTTAGGAAAGATTTGGGAAAAACTAGCAGTTTTGGCCCAGGGAAACCCTGCACAAAGAAGGATGTCAAAACTAGGTACAGCCCCAGAAAAATATTTGTATGAATGTTGGGATGGATAGTGGGGTACTTTAAATGCCTACAACAATCTACATAATTACATTTGGATTCATATATCTCTTATAATTAATAAAATTGTAAGACTTGTTAAATTTGTCTAGTCAACTAGAAAGGGTGTACATAAATTCATGAATTTTGTACCAGAATGTAATCAGACCTGCTAATGACTTTTTACAGAGATTAATATTTCATCATTAATCATATCATAACATCTAAAACTCCTTCCATGGATATTAGTTTACTCGCATTACATTATACAGACAAATCACCCACTAGATGGGAACAAAAATAACTTCTCATGAGAATTTAATCATGCAAGCTCTATGGGACATAATATTACTATCATATACAGATCATAATGAGTGGGAATCATCTACATAACCCAAGTGGAACTTTATGGGATCCTCCTTAGCTCAAGTTGTCTACAATAAGATAAAAGGGGAAGAGAGAGAAGAAGGGGAATGAGAACCTTGGGGCGTATCTCCCAAGATACTAAGGCACAACACTCAATAAGGAAGCCTTAGATTCATCAAAATTAGAATAATCAACAACCAAAACTCAATAATGGAGCACCCACTTTCTTTAAATAAACCTCTGGTGACTTGTTGGGCAAGTCAATCACCTGCTAAGCAAGTTTCCCTTGCTAAAACCCTAATCCTAGCCACATGGTGCGCCCTCCTTGACAAATTAGCATGTAGGTGTCATTGAGATTTTTCTATGTCATCATCTTCCATACAATTTATAAACTCCCCCCTCCTTAGGCCCAAATTTGTCTTGTTTTTCCTATGGCAACTTTTCTGTCTTTCCTGCTTTTGTGACTAAACCTCAAAATGGAAATTGCGCCCTCCTTTGGTCCATTATTGCTGCTTTTCCTTATGATAACTTTTTATGAACTTTATATTTTGTGACTGAGTCACCAAAATGGAAACTGTGCCCTCCTTTGGCCCGGAGTTGCCTCTTTTTTTATGACTGCTTTTTCTTGGCTTTTGTCATTCCTATGACAGTTTCTATTATCCCCCTTAGCAAGTTGTCTTTCCCAAGTGCACCCTCCTAAAATGGAAACTTATTTTCCACATAATTAATTGCATAATAACTAATAATGAAAATTAATATAACTAAGTACATGCCTCCTAAATAACATTTTAATAATATTTCCTAGGTTAATTAGTTAATGCGTCTTTTGACCCCCTAAGTGTTAGGAAAGGTCAACACTTCTGGTGCTCAAAATGTGGGGACATGACAATGTTCCCCTCCCAAGTCTACTTGTCGTCAATCAGGAGCACCCTAGAGTGTTGCAAAGGTTGTCCACCATGTTTCTGTTGCACCAGTCTGATCATAGTCGTTTCTCTAATGACCACTTATTTCCATCAAAATTTTCAACCCAGTTAAGGTAACTGAGTAGAATTCATGGATCCCACTTCCTCCTTTGCAGAGATCTAAATCCTCCTAGCATCTTTGGTAATTTGTCATCCCAATAAATTCCAATGTCCCACAACCATATCAGAAACCCATTACTTCCAAAAACTTCCACCATTAGGTTCAACAATATTTGGGCATATCCTTCTGCAAGATGATTTCTGTCATGAATTGTTGTATCCCACATTCTATGAATTCCAGATGATAAATTTGCACATTTATGCATACCCAATACTTGGAATTTTTTGTACCCAATGCATCCAATGGCTTCCATACATTTCTTATATTCTTCTCACATAATATAATAATGCCATATGCATCTATAAACCTTCTACAAGTGCAAAAAAACTCGTACCAATGTCAGCCAATCTTGCACACCCTTTAGTCTCCATCTCTGTTAATTATCTTCCCATTCAATCCATGGATGAATAGAAACATTTTATTGATGTTCGATATAGGATGTGATCATCCATATTCCCCATGATGAATTCTTCCACCCATCGATGTAGTTCATGAATTCTTTCTTCCAAGACTTGAATGTCAAACAATGTTTCACCCATGCAAGAAAGAATTAAGCACCCGTGAATCTTCATTTCATTGATATACTTGTCTACCCAATACTTGGATAAAAAAAATACCATTACATTCCACCTCAAATATTATTTCCTAAGCTATTTTTCCCATAGATAATTCATCCTCATGACTCTTCTTCAAATCAACAAATGCTTGACCAAAATATTCTTCATCTTTCTCAATAAGTACTAGTACCTAGTCTCCATTTTGTTTTCTCTCGAATCCCTCAAGCACATATAAATCACAATTCACCTCTTATGCATATGTACGAGAGCTATATTATGGCTGCAAAATATATCTTTGTGGTTTCTCACATTTGAGGACAATGTCAGTCACAACAAAGAATTTATTACAGAAATTAAACTCTTTACCTCCCATAGTCTTCATTCCCAAGGTGTCTATATCCACCCAATCAATGGATTAATAATGAATTTTATTTTTTGATCAATATGGAATGTGATCAACCACCTCCTTTGTATCAAATTCTACCATCCATAAGTCTATGTCATAATGTTTCCCTTTCCAAGCATGTGTGTTAGACAACCCTTTACTGATGCAAGCAATTCTAGTGCATCCTTGATCCTCTATTTTTGTGATATTTTTATCTACCCAATCCATGAATAGAAAACCATGTTTTCTTGTGGATTCACTTGGAATTTCCTCAGACATATTTCCCATAGCTAATAACACTTCATCCTTCCTCCCAATCTCAATGAGTGCTTGGCCAATATTTTCTTCCTCGTAGATTTTCACAAGAACCTACAAATATTCTCCTTCCTCATGGTTTTCCTCCACATGAGATCCCTTTAGCACATCCAAGGTAGTTCCTACCATGCGCAT
Source organism: Pseudotsuga menziesii (assembly GCA_001517045.1). Lineage (NCBI taxonomy): Eukaryota > Viridiplantae > Streptophyta > Pinopsida > Pinales > Pinaceae > Pseudotsuga > Pseudotsuga menziesii. The sequence continues at coordinate 433,170 of LPNX010850564.1, forward strand.
ATGATTCTTTTCCATGCAATATTGGGGGTGTGGTACATTAAAATCCCTTTGAAGCTGAACAATCTGCAACCTTGACTCTTGAAGAGCTTCTTGGTTTTTCTTCAAGGAATCACATGTAGCCTCCCATTTATTATGGAGTCTTTAAGATTCTTCTATTTCCTTTTTGAATGCACAATGGTACATTTTAGCAACCATGAGGAGATAATCCTCTGTCGGATAGTAAGTTGTTATTTTTATCTACCCAATCCATGAATAGAAAACTATCTTTGCTTGTTGATTCACTTGGAATTTTCTCAGCCATATTTCCCATAGCTAATAACACTTCATCCTTCCTCCCAATCTCAATGAGTGCTTGGCCAATATTTTATTCCTCGTAGATCTTCACAAGAACCTACAAATATTCTCCTTCCTCATGGTTTTCCTCCACATTAGGTCCCTTTAGCACATCCAAAGTAGTTCCTACCATGCGTATATGATTCTTTTCCATGCAAGATTGGGGGTGTGGTACATTAAAATCCCTTTTAATCTGAACAATCTGCAACCTTGACTCTTGAAGAGCTTCTTGGTTTTTCTTCAAGGAATCACATGTAGCCTACCATTTATTATGCAGTCTTTCATATTCTTTTATTTCCCTTTTGAATGCACAATGGTACATTTCAGCAACCATGAAGAGATAATATCTATTGGATAGTAAGTTCATATACCTCTCCTTCATCTTTTTCATGCCTTCTTTTAGTTCTATGCACTCCTCCGTAATGGATTCTCCTTCCATCTCTCCTCTAGAATCTTTCCAACAACATATTGCCACCAAGGGATTGATGTCAACAAAGTTGTTCATGGATTCCATAATATTCTCTCTATCCTCCTTTAGTGATTCAATCAAATGATGTGGCTCACAAGAAATATCCTCCACCAAGATTCCTTCTTCTAATAGCTGAGATATAAGACCATTTTTCTTATGGCATGGATCCACAACATAAAACTCATTCTCAACATACAGGTCAACTTTTGAATCTTCTGCAAAATCACCTCCATGACATGAAGTGGAGGATATCTCTGAAAGTTGCAATGATATGTGATCATTGCACAAATTAAAAGTATATCATACATTGGAATTTCATCTTCATCATATTCCTGTAAGGACACTATCGTGGCCTTCTCTTCCACCAAATTCTCAGGTTCACATCCAAGTGGTGTGGCCTTGTCTTCTTTTTTATTTTGTGGCTCAAGAAGTGTTGTAAATATGATTTGTAATATTCTTTTGGATCTGATCCAAAATATGTCTCTCCACCCATACATGAGCCAACATCCTTATCAGTGATCTGCAAATCACCCTCGAAGAATTGGGAAGTGCATTCACCTTCATTTTCTTCTTCCATCCAGTCACCTTGTAGTGACTTGCACTCAACCTCAGGAATCACTGCCTCTACTTCATTTCTCTTATTCTTCAAGGAATTTGAGGCTTCTTCATATTGAGTGGTACTCAACTCGAAACTTTTGGAAGCTCTTTTTGAAGAGAAACCAATCATTCTCCTAATTCTTCAACAAGAAGATGGATTTGATGAATCTTCCATTTTGGCTCCTCATTTGGCTCTAGGTGGAAACCATCTAGTCCCCACTTCCTTGCACACTTCATCAACCATATGTGAAATAATTTTAATGTTTGTCCCACAGTAGGCATATCTGAACAACTTATCTATCTAAAGAGTGCAGTACTCTCGAAAAGAAAGGACCTTCCTAAGTCCAACACTCAGTCCATAATAATCTGTAAGGTACACAACTGATTCCTTTGGCCTCCCTCTACAAGGGATCCCGTCATGAATAGATCTAGGGCTCATGACTTCCTGATAGGATAAAACATAGAAGTAATCATTTTCATTATTCAGTATACCTCCATCAACATAGGGGCCTTATTCTTCTTTATACCTTCTGCAGTACTCTTCATACTACTCATCAAAGTCTTCCTCGGACTATGATATGGATGGATATTTTTTCTTCTACCCAATAGATTACTTTCCATAGGCTTGGCCAAGGAAAGAGATCTGGGTCACCCAACGGTGCAACTAGGAATATTTTTTCAAATCCAATCAACCAAGGGCTTTGGAAAGGTTCATATGTGTTAAAACACTGGTAATAATATTAAAATAAAGTTTCATATGGTCAATAATAGTTATTTGGGGTTGTTAGGAAATATTTGGGAAAAATGGCATTTTTGGACCGGGGAGAATGCTTCCCAAACCAGGTACAGAACAAACTAAATATCTATATGAATGTTGGGATGGGTAGTGGGGTAATTTAAATACCTACACCAAATTATAGAATTACATTTGGAAGCATATATCTCTCATAACTAACAAAACTGTAAGACTAGTTAAATTTGCATAGTCAACTAGCAAGGGTGTAGATAAATTCATGAATTTTGTACCATAATGTAATAATACCTTCTAATGAAATTTTACAGAGATAAATATGTCATAATTAATCATATAAAAAAATGTAAAACTCCTTCCATGGACATTATTTTAATCCCATTACATTATACAATCAAATACCCCACTAGATGGGAACAAAAATCACTTCTCGTGAGAATTTAATCATGTCAGCTATATGGGACATAATATTACTGTCATATACAGATAAGAATGAGTGAGAATAAGATATATAAGTCTAGTTTAAATTTATGGGATCCTCCTTATCTCAAATCATCTACAATAATATAGAATGGGAAGAGAGAAAAGAACGAGAATGAGAACCTTAGGGCACATATCCCAAGAGATTGAGGCACAACACTTAGTGAGGAAGGATTATATTCATCAAAACAAGAATAATCAACAAACAAAACACAATAATGGAGCTCCCATTGTCTCTAAATAAACCTCTGGTGACTTGTTGGCCAAGTCAATCACCTAATGAGCAAGCTTTCATTGCTAAAACCCTAACCATAGCCACATGGTGCACCCTCCTTGAGACATTAGCATGTAGGTGTCATTGATATGTTTCCCTCTGACCATATTCCATCCAATTTATAAATTGTGCCCTCCTTAGGCCCATAGTTTCTTGTTTTTTTCCTATGACAGCTTTTTTGACTTTCATGCTTTTGTGATTGAACCTCAAAATGGAAACTGCGCCCTCCTTTGGCCCATTGTTGCTGCTTTTCCTTATGAAATTTTTTTCTAAACTTCATATTTTGTTACCGAGTCTCCAAAATGGAAATTGCGCCCTCCTTTTTCCTAGAGTTTCATGTTGATGTATTTGTAACTTTAGAATTTATTCACTTGTATATCTTATATTCTACCCCGATGTTCCTATCGGGAGAACCATTTCTATTTCATTATACCCCAATGTTCCTATCGGGAGAGTCATTAATATAATAAATTCATGTAAATTCAATGAGGTTAACCCTCTATTGTAAGTTGGGGCAATAATCCCCAAAATTTAGTTGAGGTTAACCCTCCTTTGTAAGTCAGACCTGGTAAGTTATTGTCATGTCGAAAACTAGTATAATTAGAGTGTTAACACCCAAAAAGGGTTCACTACCTCATCTGCCCCATTACATGGCTCATTTGTCCATTTTCCTACCATATTTCCATCAAAAACCCATAAAACCATCTGAAAAGCCTCCAAAAGGCTTAAAATGCCTCCAAAAGGCCATAAAACCCTCTTTTCCTCCAAAAAATATCCAAAATTCCTCCAAAAAGGCAAAAATCTCCAAAAAGGAAGAAAAAATATAAAATAATGAGGAAAAAGAGGAAAAAGCCCTAAACAGCTGAAACCCTAACCCTAAAACCAGCACTCCACCACTATAAATAAGTGATGGAGACCCCTTATTCAAAATCCACAATCACAAGTATCCTGCCTCTGCCAAAATTGATCGTGAAACCCTAGCTCACCATTGAGCTAATTTCACCATTGAGAGCCCCTTTTGGCCCATTTCCACCATTGGAGAAAGAGAAGAAGCAGCTTGAAGCTGGGAGCCACCGACTCGGATCACCGCAAAGGGCTTCACCAACCTTCACATTGGAGGTCAGATCAATACAAAATCATTATTTATTTTTCATTGTTTTGCTTCATGAACATGTTTAGATTTAGTTTTTTATTTCAGTTATAGCTTTTAATTCACATATCATTGAACTGCTAATAAGGAATCCATTGTCCTTAGTAGGTGCTCATTTGCACAAGCTAGGGGTGAAACCCTAGCAACAGTTTTGGCGACTCTGCTGTTTTTTTTAATTTATTTTATTTTCCGTTTTGTCCTTTCGGCTGTCGTTTTTGGCCACCGTAAACCGACGTTTTTTGTTGCACAGTTGCGTTTCGACCGCGTCTTTCCAGCCCTTAGTTACGACCCAACCGCGCCTTTCCAGCTTTAACCCGCGACCTGAGCGCGCCTGTTTCTTCCAAACCCGCGGTCCGCCCGCGTCTGTTCTCCAGAAACCCGCGACCTGAGCGTGCCTGTTTCATCCAAACCTACGGTCCACCTGTGTCTTTTCTCCAGAAACCCGCGACCTGAGCGCGCCTGTTTCTTCCAAACCCGCGGTTCGCACGCGTCTTTTCTCCAGAAACCCGCGACCTGAGCACACCTGTTTCGTCCAAACCCGCGGCCTGACCGCCGATCCGATTTGACTTTTGCACTTGTTCCTGCTTTTGAACCCAACCCCTTTGCTGCCATATTTTCTGCACTTGCACAGCCATCTGTTCTACCTGCACTTTTGTCCCCCTTTACAAATTTTTTACAAATTTCAGCATTGTTTATTCAAATAATTTTGCATGATAAAAATTTTCTTTTAGTATTATTGATATTTAGGAAGTTGCCCTGGCACTTCTCTTCTGGGTTCATAACCTCACAAGCACACAATCTGTCACCTAGTTCAAGTGAGACCTAAAAACTACTTAACTCAACCAACATTCTAACCCCACTTGGGGAACACAAAAGAATTTTTGTAGTTAGGTAGGATTGGGGGGATAGGCTTCCAAAAAACACCCATCGGTTACTTACACTTGAGACATAGTTGTTGTCCATTAGGGAACCAAAATCCCCTAGTATTTTTTGACATGGTCACAACCGGTTTATCAGAGGGCCTCTCCCTTAGGAGGGTTGAAATCGTGAGATTGGTTCCGGAGGTCTGAGTGGAATACCGAACTCCATTCAGTAACTGAAGGGCTACCTTTCGTAGTTCTCAGGATATTCCTGTATAGGGGTATTGCGGTTAAAGGACCAAATGACAGATTTACCTTTCTGGATGTGTCATGAATGGGGTATCTTAGTTGCCATTCTTCTAGGATTTGACTACCCGGTGTCCCTCCCGGTAGGGGGATACCTTAGCCACTTGGCTTCCCTATTCATATTGTCTGACTTGGATTTCATCACCTTGCAGAGGATATGTCTAGTTAAGTCATAATACTTTTAGTTAGGTGTTTGCATGCTCCCTTACCTCCTTTTGGTCTAGTGAGTCCACCAGTTTTTATTTTTGTAGGTAACTTTCTGTTTTTTTGGTATTCTGACCATTTCTGTTGACACTCCGCCTATTGTAGCACGCAGTTACAGTGGGTGTTTTGAGTTGGTTGTTGGCCTGAGCGCCCTATTTTTGAGCTCTCCTTCTGCACACTCGGTTGCATTAGAGTTTTTGAGCTGATTTGTAGTTACCTCAACCCGCAGAGATTTGACTCCATTTGTCACCATTGAGTCTCCGAGACATTCTCGGCGCCTCAGAGGCAAGCCTCCATAGCATGGTTCACATGACACCACCCATCATCGACATAGGTCATCATCACTTGATACCGCTCATCATAGATCTCGAGCCTTGTCACTTGACTCCACTCGTCAGTGGCATAGAGTCCGTCACCAGATACTGACACCCCTTATTTTACCTTCGATTCTGAGCCAAAATCCGAGAACCCCCCTTACACTGCTCCTACTAGCCCCATGGCTGGCGTGAATCCCATCTTGGTAGGGACCGTTGGTGGCACATCCACCACGACACCCGTTACCACACCTACTTTGGGTATGCCCTCCACGGGGGCCCCCTCTACTGTTCCCCTCATGGTACCGATTCCCGCAGTGGGAATACCTATCCCCACTCCTTTAGTGACCCATACTACCCATGGTGGTGCAGGACCATCCTATACCACCTTAGTTCCCCCACTTGGGGGCAACCTCCCTCACATGACCCCTCCACTTGGGGGCATCGGCCCCAACTTGGTTCAACCCACTTCCGTGTCACATCCTTCGTCCAGTTTGCCATTCATGGCTAGCCTCAACCTGCCTAACCTAGCCAGATTAACCAATGACCCCATCCGACACGACCCTGCGTGGCCTCACATGCCCACCAAGCTCCCCTCTGACATCCCTAAGTTTGAGGGAAAGGCAGGTGAGGACCCACAGAACCATATCATGTCCTTCCATCTATGGTGTTCCTCCAACTCCATAGTAGACGACTCTATTCGCCTCCGTTTATTACAGCTCACTTTCACTGGCTCTGCTGCCAAGTGGTATATCGAACAACCCCATGGAACCCATGCCACCTTTACTTCCCTTGCCTCGACCTTCCTGCAGTTCTTCCAATTACCTGTCCGCTATGATGTAGGCGTTGAGATCCTACTATCATGCAGACAAAACACGGCTACCCACATCACGGACCACATTCATGAATGGCGTCAACACTGTAGCCTATTCAAAATCAAGTTAGATGACCGGATCTTCCTATATTGGTTCCTCAAATCCCTCCTTCCTATCATTGCTAAGGATGTGGCATCCGAAAGACCCCAGTCTGAAGAAGAGGCTATCCTTAAAGCCCAATAGTTTGATCTCATTTACGCCCAGTCGGGTTATATTTATACCATAATACCTGACACCCCTCACGATGATTCCTCCCAGCGCGATGCACCAGGGGCATCCCATGCTGCCGACAGCATCATTGGCCGTGTCTCTTTGCAGCCTCAACCATTTTTCGTAGCCCGTCCTACCCCTGGCCCTGACCCTTCGCGGGCTACCTCACAGTCTGGAGCAAACAACTTGTATGCTCCCGTGACACATCACCACCATACCCATGGACCTTCATGTCCACCACAGTGTTTCGGTCATGCAACTCCTGCTCACGCCCCCCCTGTCGCACCTCAGTCCTACTATCACCAACAGGCTGCACCAACCCCTGCGGCACACCCACAACCCGCTCCACAGCACTATCAGTAACCCCCTCAGGGTGCTCCACCTGCGCAGCCTCCACCTACATATCATCCACCACAGCCTGCTCCCGCCCACGCGCAACCTCAGAATCCACCTACTGTCCAAGGGCAAGTTTACGCTCAACAAAACCCGCAGCAAAACCAGAACAACCAACGCAACCAGGGCCAACAAAACCGCAGCAAAGGCCGAAATCGGGGGAACAACCAACCGACCGAGCAATCTGGTCAACAACCTAATCCTCCCGCTAGTAATAATGCGGCCCCTGATAACCAAAACCCTGATCGCCCACCCAAGCAGGCTAAAAACCCCAATTTGCGCACAAACTATCCTTGTTCTGTTTGCAGGGTCTATGGCCACTACACACATTTTTGTCCACATATGGAGTGAGTTCGGCAACTTTTGGCTACGGATGTACACCGCCAAGGGTAGGCGGCTCCTCAAGCACCACCCAACCCCCCACAACCTCAGCAGCCACCTTTGGTGCTGCGAAACCCCTTACCAACCCAAGGCGTAGTGAACACTGAACCGTTGGCTCCCCCTCAAACTAACGCACCAACCCAACAAATCACTTACGCTGCCCCTAATCAACCCATGTTCGATTCAGGGACCCACCACTTGTTGATGATGTCCTCCGATGAGGTCAACCTCCAGACCCGGTGGAACCAATATGGCTCCACCCCTGAAGCCCCTCCCGCTGATACACCTACTAATGCTCATCCCACTGATCAGGCATTACGTATACCTCCACCTCCACTAGATGGCACTCCCAGAGCGCCCCGTTTCCCACTTCACCGTATCCACAATAACCCCAATGCGCGGGCTGCGTCAAACTACAACATTGTCGATGACTTAGCCCAATCCCCCGCAGCCATGTCTGCATTAGAAGTTTTAAAAAAATGCCCTTTGCAGCACAAGAATTTACTCTCATCCATTGGGGCTATTGATCCAAATGATTCACAGTTAATGGCATTTGATTTGGACCAATCCGAACCCCGCCTACCTTCCACTTTGGCATTCCAAGTTTCTGTTTCCATTCGGAATTTTGTCATCCATCGATGCATTATCGATGAAGGTGCCTCTACATGTGTCATGCCCACCTCCATCTGGCAGAAAATGGGATCCCCCCCCTCTACAACAGTCCTCTACTGCATTGCGAGCCTACGATGGCCGTTCAGCTCAACCCCAAGGCCTATTAACTAACGTCCCCGTCTCACTGGCTGGCAAAATTGTCCTCATAAACATCGAGGTTATCAATGCACAGCTTGATTACAACCTTTTACTTGGCCGCAGCTACATGTATGCCATGCGGGCAGTTGCTTCTACCATTTTTCGTACCATGATGTTCCCCTATGAGGGACACATGGTCAAGGTTGACCAACTCACTTACCATGATCCCAATGCCCCCGCGGCACCTGAAAATGTTCTCCCCATGGTTGAACAACCTGTTTTGGGTGCCACCACCTCATTCATTTCTTCTATGGGGCCCGGAGTTTACTCAGATGCACCAATGACCTCGACCTTCCCATCTCTTTCACCCCTGTCACCTGCCACTGAAGTGTCTAACCTATGTACCCTGTCCCATAACACGCGAACTCCTACTAATCAACCGCCCTTGTTGCCTCAACCCCCTTTGGTACCTAGTCACATTGGTGCTACACCCATCCATACCATTCCTTTCCTCTTCCCTCCCTCAGGAGTAGTTAGCGCCCCGATCATGGCCACCCTCAGCATTCCTGGGTTAACCTTAGGATTACCCGTTTGGTACCTTTCGCCTCCCGGTCGTCCGCCGACACCAGATGTCATCCTGCAACCGGTGCAACCCATTGTCACTACTAGTCAACCACCTCCCGGTGTCACTACCCCATCATCCTCTGCAAAACCCCCCCCTCCTCTTACCAAACCCACTGGGGGCAGAGGCCCCCAACCTTACACTGCTGTCCCACCTCCTAAGACAGTAAAAAACCCCCCTGTGTTTCGTGCTCCTTCCAAATGCACGTTGTGCGACGAATTGGGCCATGCGACTCACCTATGTCCTTAGTTACTAGCATTACAGGAATACATGCAACTGCTTGACGACGACCCCACTATCCCAGTTCTCCATCTAGAATCAACCCCTAAGCCTCGAGACAAATCCCTGCGCACTAACCACTCCTGTGCCTTATGCGGTGTCTACGGGCATTACTCACATCACTGTCCTGATCTCCCCGAGTACAGAGTAGCTCTCTTTGAAATGAACAATCTGGATCTTGAGACGGCACCACCCACCATTGTGGAAATCCATTCCCCGGTCTCTTCCCCTTTCGGAGAGGTCAATACCACTCTTTTTGAGATGAACAATCTGGATCTTGAGACAGCACCACCCACCATTATGGAAATCCACCCCCTGGACTCTTCCTCTTCCGACGAGGTTAATACCATTTATATGATCTCTTCCACCACTACTCCTTCATCAACCGATTTGACGACACAAACATTCTGTACGGATGAGGAGATTCTCGAGGCTCTCACTACCCCGGATTATCCTTGGGATGACATGCACCATCATTCCTACTTCCTCCCAGATGAATCTTCCTCTAACACTGATACCCAATTTGCAGTTGAATCCAAAGACTTCCTTTCCCCCAAGGTCGACTGGTTCAAGGACCCTATTCCTGCTCCTGATGCCTTCGAAGAGGGTAACATGGCCAACATCTCACCTGTCATCCAAATTGATATCACTGCCCCCGGAGGCACCCCCGAACTCATCGCTTTAGGAGCATCTTGCACTGCGTAGGATATTGAGGAATACAAAACACTCTTCAAAGAATTCCGTGATGTCTTTGCCTGGTCCTATATCGAAATGCTTGGTCTTGACCCTACCATTATATAGCACCACATTGACACATGGCCTAATGTACCCCCCGTTCGTCAGAAGCAGCGTCCCATCCATCTCTCAAAACTCCCAGCTGTCAAAGCAGAGATTGAAAAGCTTCGCACAGCAGGTTTCATTTATCCTATTGCCTATACCACTTGGGTTTCAAACACTATTCCTGTCAACAAGAAACAAGGCACCATTAGCGTATGCACTGAATTCCGAGACTTAAACCGCGCGTGTCCCAAAGACAATTTCCCTACGCCATTTATTGACCAGCTCATTGATGCGTGTGCGGGGCATGAAGTCCTCTCGTTCATGGACAGTTTTTCTGGATACAATCAGATCCAAATCTGCAAAGAAGACCAATACAAAACCGCTTTCACTACCCCATGGGGCACCTTTGCCTATCGCGTCATGCCGTTCAGCCTAAAAAATGCTGGTGCCACATTCTAGCGGGCCATGACCTATTGCTTTCATGATTTGGTCCATATCCTGCTCGTCTACTTTTATAACCTTACAGCTTGTTCCCGAAAACGATCAGACCACCTTGATGACCTTCGGCAAGTTTTTCTGCGTTGTCGTAAATATCAGATCCGCTTGAACCCACACAAGTGCGTCTTTTGCATTTCGGCCGGCCGATTGTTAGGTTTCATTATTTCCCAGAAAAGAATTACTGTTGATCCCCTGAAATTCCAAGCCATCTTAGACCTTCCCTCTCCTCGAACGCTTCGGCAACTCCAAAGTCTGCAAGGGCGATCCAATTTTCTTCGACGCTTCATTCCTGATTACGCCACAACTGTTCACGGTTTCTTGCACCTGCTCCATACCCACATACCCTTTGTCTAGGACGAGCAAGCCATAGCTGCATTCGAAGCCCTCAAGAAATCTCTCACACAAGCCCCCTTGATCTCCCCTCCGGATTTCTCTCAGGACTTCATCCTTTACGTCTCGGCATCCGAGCATGCTGTGTCCGGAGTCTTGGTTCAAGAAGACGCCTCATGCCAAGAGCATGTCATTTACTACGTCAGCCAGACCTTATCCGGCCCACCCCTACGTTACCCATATGAGGAGAGAATAGCCCTAGCAGTGGTATTTTGTGTCCAAAAGTTGCGACACTACATTTTGCTTAGTCATACCACAGTCATCGCCGATTCTAACCCCATGGTATATCTCTTAAACCGGCGGCTCCTGCAAGGCCGTGTGGCTAAATGGGTCATTATCCTCCAGGAATATGACCTCATGTTCTGAACACCTAAGAGCACTAAAGCCCTTGCGCTTGCCCAGTTCATCACTGATCTCCCTTCATTTATCCTGGCCCCACCCATCTCCGAAGAGTTACCCGATAATCACTTGTTTACTATCTCGTCCGATGACCCATGGTACAGTGATATCTTATTATACCTGCGCACGCAGAAGTTCCGACCCACCGTCACTCATAATGGACGTCGTTGTATCCGTCACCAGGCCTCTCGCTACCTCCTCATAGGAGATGTCCTTTACCGGTGAGGAGTCGACACAATTCTTCGTCGTTTCCTTACACACAAGGAAGCTGAACAGGTCCTTAATTATTTCCATAGCGGTGCCTGCGGCAGCCATTTCTCAGGAATGGCCACTTCCCAAAAGGTCATCCACGCCAGATACTTCTGGCCCACACTTTTCACCGACTGCATCACTGCGGTCAAGCATTTCCATAACTGCCAACTTTTTGCCCCCAAGGCCCGGACACCACCTGCTCCATTACACCCAGTCGTCACCGTTGGTCCCTTTTTCAAGTGGGCCATCGACTTCATGGAGTGTAGACCCTCATCTGCTAATGGCCATAAGTACATCGTTGTCGCCATTGATTACTTCACCAAATGGGCGAAAGCCATGCCCACCTTCAACTGTACCGCTGAAACTACTGCCCGTTTCTTTTTCAACCATGTTATCACTCGATTCAGGGTCCCTAAACAGTTAGTCTCAGACCATGTATCACACTTTGAAGATTCCGTTTGGCGCGAATTATCCACCTTCCTCAAATTCCAACACCAGTTTTCCTCGGCTTACTACCCTCAAGGGAACGGTCAAGTCGAAGCTGTTAACAAAATCCTCAAAACCATACTCCAACGCACTATTGATCAACATAAGTCCAATTGGCACCATATGCTATTCCCTGCCTTATGGGCTTACCGTACCTCCACCAAGACTGCCACCGGTTTTACCCCATTTCATTTAGTTCACGGTGTAGAGTCTGTCCTCCCCATCAAGTGTCAGATACTTGCCTTACACATCGTCGTTGAGCTTCTCCCCGATACCTCCCCCCTTGAGCACCGTCTGCTATCCCTCCAACAAGCCGAAGAAGATCATCATGCCACTCTCCAGAACATCGAGGCTGCCAAAATCCGTTCCCAAGCCAGTTATGACAAACATGTTCACCCTCGAAATTTCCACGAATGGGACCTCGTCCTCTCCTATGACCAAGCCCACGACAAAACTGGTAAAGGAAAGTTTGAGTCCATGTGGCAAGGCCCTTACATTGTGCAGACTTGCCTCGGCAAGGGGGCATACATTTTAGCTGACTCTGAAGGCCACCCTTTCAACAACCCCCGTAATGGGTTGTATCTTAAACATTTTTACCCATAACTGAAACTGCGACCTCATTGGTTCACATTGTACAGTTTGCTCCCTTAGTTTTTTTTACCTTTTTTACCATACTCTCACATTCATCGTTTTTTGCATGCCCACAGATGGACCATTTTCCACCTTGTTACATTGGCTTCGCTGATGGCGCAAGCCGCTGGTCTCCCAACCTGGCTTCTGCAGCGTGGGTCTTGTATTCCCCTTCCGACGAACTGATTCACCTTGACGGAACCTGTATAAGCGCTGCTACCAATAACCAGGCGGAGTATGATGCTGTGACCGGTCTCCTGGCTGCTGCCCTCCAGATGGGCATACGTCACCTTCATGTGTTCTTGGACTCCCAGCTACTTGTCTCCCAGATCAAAAACTGCTACCAGGTACGTGATCCCTGCCTCTTTAGAAAATTCCTGCATAGAAAACAACTCAGCCGACAATTTGAATCCATCACATTCACACATGTCCCAAGAGCTCAAAATAGTGTCGCAGATCAAATGGCAAATAACATCCTAGATTGGCATATCAATCACACCATATAAACATCCCCACCATACATCATAGCATCTCATCCAACTATATCAAAAACCAAAAGACTGCATTGCATCAACATTTACATCCATGAACATAAACCATAAAACCACATTTGCATCCATAGGGGCATCCACGTGCCCAACATCCTAGACTACTTGCATCCGCGTGCAACACATACATATAACACATCATCAAACGCATCCACGTGCGTACAAATGATAAAACATCATAAACAAAAAGTCCATCCATGTGCATAAATATATATATATATCAAAAATATACATGAGATATACATGTCCTGAGTACCCCTGTACTCAACTATACAAAAAATGTATGTACAATCCTAAAGCTACAAAAATAGCGGGGGGAGTCCCATGCACTCCCTAATGGGATTTGTACCCTGCATCACTGTCAGTGTCCGCTGCCTCTGACTCCTCTCCTCACTCCTCCTCCGGTGAGTCCTCATCCCGTCTGGGCCCCTGTGCCCGTGCCCTATCCTCCAATATGGCCACCCGGATCGCGATCGATCTGAAATCTCAGGGTGCCCTCAAGCACTCCTGAACCACGACCGGATCGACATTCCGCCATCCCGTGTCAGTCACTCCCACTAACAACCGATCTAATAGCACCCGTACGGCCTCCAGTGTCCCCTCTACATCTGGACGACGCACCTCCCCCCGCCCAAGCAAAGCTGGAACGGCCACAGTCCCTCTGCGCGCCACATGTCCTGGTGGTGGCCTCGGACCCACATCTGCAAAACACCATTTTTTCAGTTACCATATATCAACAATATATCATATACATAAAACTAGACAATGCAAACAAACCATACATACCGTCTCGCCCCCATGCCTGTCCTGGTGGCCGTGGAGCATCCGGATCTCCTGTGAAGTCCATATCCCTGTATGGATAGTCCTCCAGCGTCAGTGGTAGCTGGAGCCACTGCAAATACAGCTCCTGCATGAATTATCGCCCTACGTCCCCGCCACCGCGGCGGCGCATCATCTCTCCCCACCGCACCATCCGAGGCTCCCTCAAGCCTCCTGCTCTGACCGGCACCTGCGACCGCAGTGTGGGGACCCTCTCCATGAAGAATGCACACAAAAATGAACCATAACAAAATCCCTTACCAGATTCCTTCGCCGCGGTCAGCTGTCGCTGCACGCAGGTCAGGAACATCTGGCCCCACGCAAAATAGGTCCCGGCCAGTACACGCTCCACGAGATGCATCTGACCCCCAGACACCTTCTCAGGTGACTGGGACCCCAAAATACGAACCACACATGCCTCCATTGCCTGCATTGCTGGCTCCCATAGATCCCTCACCAAGAGTGCATTCTGATGCACCCGAGCCTCCGGCCGACAGAACCGCTCCACCATATCATCCATATCCATGTCCGTAGACACCCGCGGATGAGTATCTGCTACCCTCCCTAGGCAGGGCAACCCCGTCAAGAAATAAACATCAATGAGGGTGAGGTCCACCCTCTCTCCCTGCACTCGAAACGCCAGTGCGTCTGGCTCCCAGAATCCGACCAATCGGTTCAGCAGCAATCCTGCTGACCGCATCATCGGCACCTCAGCGAACTTCAGTAGTCCAAAGAGTCCCAGCAGTGACCGCACCCGGCGATCCTCTCAAACCACTGTCACTATCTCGTCTGGGACCTCTCACTCCCTCCATAGCACCTGAGGCATCCTGTCAAATCACACAACGAAATCCCATCAGACTCATCCCAAAATAATCGACCTTCCCTTTCATCCAAAAAACCGGAACAGCTCGGCCCCCGACCGCGGCTGTCCGGCCTACAGCCGCAGTCTCCGACCGCGGCTGTCAAGCCTACAGCCGCGTTCTCCGACCGCGGTTGTCAGGCCTACAGCCGCGGCCTCCGACCGCGGCTGTCAAGCCTGAACCCGCGGTCCCAAACCGCGGCTGTCCCGGTCTAAACCCGCGGTCTGAGACCGCGATTTCGACCCCCTAACCCGCGGTCCACCCACGTGGACCATACAAATCATCCCCTGGGACCCACTACCCCCCCCCCCCAAACCCAAAAACAATGCAGGTATGAGTTTAACGGAATACCTGTATCTCCCGACTCCGCAATCGACTGGTCAGATCGTCCAGAAATGACACCTAAGCTCTGGTCCACTGCGATCACGAGTCAATATCCACTAGTCAAATGACACATGTCATGTTGGGCCCACTTACTATTTATAAGTCCGTTGACTTTTCTCTTGTTTGGCCATTCTGAACCCAGACGGAGTCCGTTTTCAGAACCGGTTCCACCATTGGAATCAACACGATGAAACCATCACAATGGTCACCTCGTTGCATTATTTTGTGCTACACCATTTTTTGCCCATTTTTTCGATACCAATAGGCATCTCGGTTTGCGCGCTACTTCGGCTGCTCTCCATTTTTAACACTTTTTGTATCGCCGGATTCATTTTTCCGATCTCGTGATGATGCTTGAGATCATTTCTCTCTCTCACTTGGTACAATTTCAACAGTGCGTCCCTACACCTTGCCGCATCAATTTGCGCGCCACATCGGCCGTCATCAGATTATTTCACACTTTTTACATGAGCCATCCACTCCTGTCATACTGCAAATGTTTCGTTATTTTTCCACCATTCATTCACCCCGCAAGGAGGCCCACCAGTGTTCCCCCCCACCCTCAGTCCTGGTCATCATAAATATTCCTTGATTGAACACTTCCTCCTTGCCTAACCATTAATTCAGAGTCTTCTTATTTGCTTTCAGACTCCTTAAAATTGAAAGCAACCATGAGCATGAACTGTCATGGGCTCGTAAAATCCACACTACAGTACCATTCCATCATTTCAGAGTCTTTTTATTTGCTTTCAGACTCCTTAAAATTGAAATCAACCACGAGCATGTACTGTCGTGGGCTCGTAAAATCCACACGACAGTATCATTCCATTACTTCAGAGTCTTCTTATTTGCTTTTAGACTCCTTAAAATTGAAAGCAACCACAAGCATGAACTATCCTGGGCTCGTAAAATCCACATGACAGTACCATTTTATATCCACACCTCTTCTAGTTCCCTAACCCATGAAGAAGTCCCCCCGCGCCTCTTAGCGCTATGATCAATCCTCTCGGCAGCACCCCCAATCAGGTCGCCTTTGTTCAGAGTATTCTGCAATCTCCTGCCACTTTACCATAGCTTGAGTCTCCCTCAGCTCTTTTACCCTCAGATCCTATACCGCTATGATCCCTTTACCACCACTCAGTCTCATATGCTGCCCGATCATCCCCGCCATCATACTCTGAACAAAGGAATTTTGAGTCCACCCACTCTACTTGCCCAGTTATTCCCCCCAGTTTATCACTCCCGCCATCAGTACTATCACAGTTCGGTTTTTCACCTCGCGC
>LPNX010850564.1:449930-499330 GCA_001517045.1 Pseudotsuga menziesii
ACCTCATTAGTTCCTTTGGAACCACATTCAGTAGCACTGCTATCATTCCAATGCCTCAGTTGTTCAGCTCAGACATGGTCAGCCCAGCAGTATGTTCCAGATTTGTGTCCCCTCTGGACACTTATGATATACATAGTGGTTTTCTATGTATCCTACAGGTCCCTCTGTTCGGGCCTCACAGTTATTTTTATGTATCTTGATACGAGCATGGGTATGCCCGCCTCGTCCAGATGATCAGATGATTCCTCATCCATTATTGAGGTTATGTACTTTTCAGTCCTTGCAGTTGGTTCGAGATCGATGTTCCGGGCTTCAGTTGGTTCCTTCTCTTCTCCACACCCCAGGAAAAACAAATATGACTTATGATGTCCATCGGCCATACGATGAGCTCCTACCCTCGCACATCAGGGAGCAATCTATTAACACCCAAAAAGGGTTCACTACCTCATCTGCCCCATTACATGGCTCATTTGTCCATTTTCCTACCATATTTCCATCAAAAACCCATAAAACCATCTGAAAAGCCTCCAAAAGGCTTAAAATGCCTCCAAAAGGCCATAAAACCCTCTTTTCCTCCAAAAAATATCCAAAATTCCTCCAAAAAGGCAAAAATCTCCAAAAAGGAAGAAAAAATATAAAATAATGAGGAAAAAGAGGAAAAAACCCTAAACAGATGAATCCCTAACCCTAAAACCAGCACTCCACCACTATAAATAAGTGATGGAGACCCCTTATTCAAAAACCACAATCACAAGTATCCTGCCTCTACCAAAATTGCTCGTGAAACCCTAGCTCACCATTGAGCTACTTTCACCATTGAGAGCCCCTTTTGGCCCATTTCCACCATTGGAGAAAGAGAAGAAGCAGCTTGAAGCTCGGAGCCACCGAATCGGATCACCGCAAAGGGCTTCACCAACCTTCACATTGGAGGTCAGATCAATACAAAATCATTATTTACTTTTCATTGTTTTGCTTCATGAACATGTTTAGATTTAGTTTTTTATTTCAGTTATAGCTTTTAATTCACATATCATTGAACTGCTACTAAGGAATCCATTATCCTTAGTAGGTGCTCATTCGCACAAGCTAGGGGTGAAACCCTAGCAACATAGAGAGTGAGCCTCTCTATTTGTCACACACTCTCACCTAGCTATAGCGCATAGGTGAGAGAAGATGAGCTCACACAAGTGAGAGAGAGAACAGTTGTTGGAGATCATATTTTTGTCTTTGGGTTTTAATGCTGCCATTGGTGCTCACTCTATCTCTGAGGAAGTTGCGAGGTTTTCTCCTTTAGGGTTTCCCTAAGGAAAATATTTGTGTCTATTGTCTCTTATGATGGATTGTTGTGCATGTTATTCTCTCAGATAAGATCCTAAGATCATATTGCTTAAATGAAAAAAATCTAACATAGTATCAGAGATAACCTGAGAAGAAGACACTATGTCGCTGCGGAGGCTAGGGATTCTTACTGTTTGGGTCTCTCTCCACAATCCATCAGAAAAAGGAGGATAGGCTAACTCTCCATTAAAGGGTGCATCTTTCTGCCGAAGCAGAATTTGATTCCAAGCATTTTCACTTTTTGCTGCAGGAAATTAGGGCTTTTTACAGAAGAGGAATTTTTGAGTGATACTAGCATAGGATTTCTCTCCTCATCAAAATCGAAGTTTAGAGACCAAGGTTGAAGTTTTTGGTTGAGTGAAACTCCAGGAAAGTCAAACCCTAGTTCGACCTTGGGCCTGAAAAACCCTAAAATACTAAAACTGGTAGTTTTGATACATTCTCTATATCTCGAGATTGAAGAGGTCTCAGGAGCTGAAATTTTCACAGGTTGAAGATAAAATTTTGATGTACCCTGTGTAAAACGTTCCACCTCGGATTCTCTATATTCTGGGAGATATGATTCCTCCAAATCATGGTTCCAACCTCTTCCAGGATTCATCCCTATACAAGACACATATGGATAATTGCTATATCTCACGATACAAAGGTCCAAATGAAATTTATCAAGATGTTCCAAATAGGGAACAGACTTTAATTTTTTGGGTAAAGGTTTCAGACCCCTAAGTTGAAACAATGACACGTGGAAGTTCGTACAAGTTCGCTATGCTGAGTAGTCCTGAAATACGTCACCTTGGGAAAACTATCATAAGTCCCAATTGGTGAAACCAATTCTGCTCAAACCTATGGTGGTGGAAATCGGACATCCTAGGATAACTCACTATGTGATTTCGGACATAGAGGAGCATTAATTTTGGAGATACCGCAGAAACAATATCATGCATTTTCTGTAGAGGAAATTGGAAAACTAGGGCTTCATGTTCCAGGAGATTCCCTCCACAATTTTTAGAAAAGGAGTGCATGGGAAAGCTCACCTTGAAGAGGCCCATATTTCTATCTAATTAGATCTGAAAGATTCCAAGTTTTGGAAATTAGGGTTTCTCTGACAAACCCTAGATCAACTAGCTCTGAAACTAGGACGGACACCTCAAATAGGTAAGATATAAACTTTTTCTATTTACAATTGAGGTTCTCATTTCAATATGACTAATCACGCAATCTTGATGACAAGCTTGGTGAAGCTGAAAAATTCTAAGCATGGAAGTATAGGATTTCATTGGTTCTTGAAGAAAATGAATTGCACACCTACATAAGTCGAGAGCATCCAGTTCCAGAGGGAGATGAGGCTAAAGCCTTACATAAGAAGAACTTGGTCAAGGCCAAGAATATCATTGTTGATTCAATCAATGATCACCTTATACCACAAGTGTCTTCCCTAAAGACACCTAAATAGATGTTTGATTCCTTTACCAAGCTATTTGAAGGGAAGAACATAAATTAGAAGATGACTTTGAGAAACCAATTGAAGAATGTAAATATCCAGAATACATAGACCATAAAATCATACTTTACAAGGGTCTCTCAAATCAAAGAACAACTTGAAGCAGTGGATGAAGAAGTAAAGAATGTAGAAATTGTGATAACCACCTTGAATGGACTCCCGGGATCATGGGATTAATTCATTTGAGGAATGTGTGCCAGAAGGAAGTGATTACCTTCACCAGAATCTTGGAAGAGTGCACACAAGAAGAAGATCTACACATAATAAAAGAAGAGAAGATGGGAGCAACTGAAGATCAAGCTCTCAAGATTCAAAGAAAATCCCTCAAGCGATGAGGAATATGAAGAACTCAATTCTTGAATAACCTCTTATCCATCTTAGCATTTGGATAAGAAATTGTGTTCTTATGAATGAAGAATATGATGAAGCTGAAAGGAGGAGTCTACCCATGAAACAAATAAAGATAAGTATTCAATTTTCATTTCGTGATATTATTTTGTTATGCATTTGTTTATATTTAGTTGATGTGTTATGCATGATAGAATGTTTGCATTAATGACAATATACTACTAATATGCATGTGATGGGTAAGTAGCTCATGGTGCTATACAACTCTCCATTGCTACTTATCTAGAATGAAACCTCTTTGCTGACATATTGGATTAGTGCACAATATCAATGATGTCTTAGCAGAGATGGAAGACATCTAGAAAGTATCTGTGAGAAATGGAAGAATGTTGTATTAGCTAAAATAGTTGCATTATCATATATTTATGCATAAGAATTTTCCATTATGAATATGCCTTATGAAATGTTTCTAACCATACAAATTCAATTGACTTGTAGGAAAGATAGCCTACAAGAAAAGAAGGATGAGACTTGTTCCGAAGAACAAGTGACGACAGTTCAAGAAATAATCCAAAATGAAGAATGGTATGATGAGACTTTAAGAGGCCTGAGGCACGGTGCAGTTATGTAACACTGTTGAGTGACATCATTAATGCAGAACCTTCCAGCTATGAAGAAGAAGCCAAGAAGAAAGGGAAGGAGAGTACTAGTTCAAGAAGAATGATGTCTAGGATGCAGTATCGAGACCTGAAGGGAAGTCCATAGTATCCTCCATATGGATCTACAAGATCCAGCATGTAGTAGATGGAAACATCATGGGATACAAGGTAATATTCGTAGCACGAGGCTTCTCACATAAATAAGGCATAGAATACGAAGAGACATTTGCAACCACTGGAAGTTAAGACACATGATAGGAAGACTCATGTGTGCAAATTAAAGAAGGCCTTGTTTGAGCTCAGAAGGAACCCATGGGATAAAACATACATGAGGAGCTTGAAGATCACCTAGAGTGATGAATATCTTAACCTTTGCTACAAGGTTGAATATGAAATCCTATAGAGGATGTCAAGCTCATATATGGGTGTGAGAAGAAGGTTTTCAAGACAGAGGATCTTGGTATTTAATGACCCTAGATGGATACATAGAATATTAGTAGCATAGGAATATACTTGTCACTCCAGTACAAAATGTTTCAATACATAGAGTACAAAAGGCAGAGGGAGAATGATGCTCCACTTCAAAGGGAGTGACTATACAATATCTTGAGGTTCGACATGATACGATGGGATGGACAAATTACTGATGGATCTAGAATTTAGTGAGAGTAAATTGGGTTCCAACCTTTACTTGAAGGTTGAAGGTGGTATACCAGTGTTTCTCATGTTATATGTCGATGACTTGGTCCTGATAGAAAAAGTGGAACTCATTAAACTTGCAAGAAGGAGACTTGTTTTCAAGTTCAAGATGAAGGACTTGGGTACGATGCACTACTTTCTAGGCATGAAGGTGTGGCAGAGTGCGAATGGAATCTCCATTGGAAAAGGGAAGTATGCAGTAGATATCTTGAAGAGGCTTGGGATGATGGACTAAAAGAACATGGCCACACCTATGGCATCGAACCTGAAGCTATTGATTGATGCTTTATCAGAGTCAGTTGATGCCATGATGTATCGTTAGATGATCTGTTCCTTGATGTACCTAATGAGTACGAAACCATATAATTGCTTTACTGTGAACACATCGAGACATGTTCACTTGATTGTTGCAAAGCATATTCGAAGGTACCTGAAGGGTATAGTTGACTATGGGCTCAAGAATGAAGCGAATTAGAATACTAACCTGCATGTTTATGTGGATTCAGAATGGGTAGGCAGTGCCATTGATAGGAAGAGCACTTCAGGGTGTTGATTTAGTATGGGATCAAGTGTGATCTCTTGGTTTAGCAAGAAGGATTCCTGTATGGCACTGAGTACAGCCAGGAAAAATATGTTGCCACTTGCTCGACTACTTGGGAGAGAGGAGCAGTGAAGCTCCAGTTTGTGATCCAGATTGAGATCTCTTGAAAGAGATATTTCTAGCATAGAAAGACAAGTTGTCTGAGCATAAAATCCTAGAGAAGCTCGTAGATTTATTATATGTAAATGTTCATGTAGGTTATCCTCGGATGTAATCAGTCCTAGAGAAACTCATAGGTTATCCTTGGACGTAATCATCCATGATGTGATTCTATCTTGGAAATGGCCAGAGTGAAGTTTGAGTACTTCAGGGAGACGCTTGGTGTTCTCCATATTGAGGTTCCTTCCAAGGGGAAGTGACGAGTCCGTGAGCCCTTCTGACATGGTATTAGGTAGGGCCTCCCATGGTCAGATGTAAGTACAAATCCCTTCTGACATGGTGGTAGGTGGGGCCTCGCATGGTCAGATGTAAGTGCAGAGCCCTTCTGACATGGTGATATTGGTTCCTTCCATGGTCAAATGTAAGTGCAATGCATTTCCTTGGATGGTAGATGGTGTGTCCTACCATGCCGTAGGATGTAAGTGCTGAGCCCTTCTAACTAGGTCAGATATAAGTGTTGGGCCTTTCCTCGGATGGTAGATACCATGCTGGAGGATGTAAGTGTTGGGACTTTCCTTGGATGGTAGATGGTGTGTCCTACCATACCGGAGGATGTAAGTGTTGGGCCTTTCTAACTGGTTTAGATGTAATTGTTGGGCCTTTCTTACTAGGTCAGATGTAAGTGTTGGGCCTTTCCTCAGATGGTATATGGTGTGTACTACCATGCGAGAGGATGTAAGTGTTGGGCCTTTCTGAGTGGGGCAGATATAAGTGTTGGGCCTTTCTGACTGGTTCAGATGTAAGTGTTGGGCCTTTCCTCGGATGGTAGATACCATGCTGGAGGATGTAAGCATTGGGCCTTTACTCAGATCGTAGATGGTGTGTCCTACCATGTCAAAGGATGTAAGTGTTGGGATTTTCTTACTGGGTCAGATGTAAGTGCTATGCCTTTCTGACATGGTGATAGGTTGGGCCTCCCATGGTCAGATGCAAGTGTTGGGCATGCCTTTCTGACATGTATGTTGGATGTTTTCCTCCCATGGTCAGATGTAAGTGATGGGTGGGCCTTTCTAACATGGATGTTGGATGTGTTCCTCCCATGGTCAAATATAAGTGTTGAAGAAGATGACGACCTACATGGAGGCTAGGCCTATAGCCAGCATGAAAAGGGGTTGGCTCTGTAGAACTTCCTGTGATGAGAATAATTGAGAGATACCACCATTTGATCGAGATAGCGGAAGTAATGATGATGATGATCCAGTAATGATCCAGCTTTGATGATGATCAAGTGATGAAGACTTGTGGTGATGAATTGTATCTAGAGAATACCTTCCTAGTTAAGAGGGAGTGTTGATATATTTGTAAATTTAGAATGTATTCACTTGTATATCTTATATTGTACCCCGATGTTCCTATCGGGAGAATCATTTATATTTCATTGTACCCTGATGTTACTATAGGGAGAGTCATTAATATTTTAAATTCATGTAAATTCAATAAGGTTAACCCTCCATTGTAATTCAGTGAAATAGTCCTCATAATTGAGTTGAGTTTAACCCTCCTTTGTAAGTTGGGGGTAAATTCCCCACAGTTGTGGGGCACTAGGGTTATTAGACTCTTCTATAGAAGTCGGACCTGGTAAGTTATTGTCAAGTTAGAAACTAGTATAAATAGAGAGTGAGCCTCTATATTTTTCATACACACTCACCCAGCTATAGCACATAGGTGAGAGAAGAGGAGCTCACACAAGTGAGAGAGAGTGACAACTGTTGGACATCATCTTTTTTTCTTTGAGTTTTACGACTGCCATTGGTGCTCATTCTATCTTTGAGAAAGTTGCGGGGTTTTCTCCTTTATGGTTTCCCCGAGGAAAATCTTTGTGTCTATTGTCTCTTGTGATTTATTGTTGTGCATGTTATTCTCTCATATAAGATCCTAAGATCATATTGCTTAAATGATAAAAATAAAACATTTCCTCTTTTGTCTATGATTTATTTTTCTTTGCTTTTTCCAGTCCTATGACAATTTCTTTTATCCTCCTTGGCAAGTTTGCTTTCCCAAGTATGCCCTCCTGACATGGAAACTTATTTTCCACATAATTGATTGCATAATAATTAATAATGACAATTAATATAACCAAGTACATTCCTCTTAAATAACATTTTAATAACATTTCCTAGGTTAATTATTTAATGTGTCTTCTGACCTCCTTGGTGCTAGGAAAGGTCAACACTCCTGGTGTTCGAAATGTGGAGACATGACAATAGCATAAGACCTTAATACCTTGGATGAATTTTGAAATCATGCCATGGCCATCATGGATTTGATATGGAGGAACACAAACCATCTAGAATCTCTGACGAACACATCCCCTGTGGAAAAAATAATCCTAAAAAGATGGGCATAGTCAAACCAATGATCCATCAACAAATATGACTTCTACATGGTATGATAGTCAATCAACACTGTGTGACTACAAGATTGTTGTAGGTGTAGATCTGTGCACTAGAAAATTTTTGTGGTTCTTGTAGTTAATAATTTCTTCCATTCAAGTAACAGAACTCTATGGTTCCTCCATTATTCCTTTCTTGAAAAATTGCCTTCTTAATTCCATAATGAGTTCTTTAAATCAAACATTGAAACCAAGAATCTCGACATGTATGTGATCAATGTAAAATTGTAAAGCTTCAAATTTTTGGTGGTTTGGCGCATGGAGAGACACGATGAATACATATCCTTAGAACAATCATGAATTGTTGATGCAAATTATGGATAATTGCATCCTAAGTTTGGAGTTACAACAGCTTCATTCCATAGTTGGAACCAATGAGAGATAGTGGGTATAATTGCAAATGTGAACCCAAAACAAGAAATACCACTCTCCCTAATCGATCTCATTAACTCTTCCATATGATGGAACAATCATAATTAAAGAAAATTTTGATTGAGCCATATGGAGCCTTTGAAACCGTCAATACTAAATTTATGGATCTCCGACTAATACATATCTTTGAACAATTCATGATTGGAAGTTGACTTCCCATTCAACCACAAGTTACCACATATGCGGTCCATGTTGAAGGAAGAATATGTGATGAAAACAACTAAGACTTTACTTAGTCTCTCACAATTTCATGCTTTCATTCTTGAAATCATGGGTAAGGACCTATATCTGATATCATGCAAATTGGTTGTTGATCATGGAGTTGACTGAAGGCCAGGGAAACAGATCTTGATCTATATTCCAAATATATAGAAAAGAAACCATATCAACATGCTAACGAACAAGACCCATATCTTCATTTATAATCTAGAGAGGAAAAAATAGGAAAACCAATGATTCACCATCGATCTCATCTCAAGCTCCAGTTTTTAGAATGCTCTGTTCGACTACTAGGACCATCGAGTTGATTTTTTCTTACCATGCATATGTAGTATTCTAGTAGTTGGATCCGTGATTCCGGAAGTCAGGTTGCACATGTGTTTCTCATAATTTACGAAATGGATTGGGTTTATTTTTTGTGAGCAAGTGAAGTTCATCATGATGCTCCAACATACAAAATTTGAACAAAACCTACTTCATGAATTTCAAGAAAAAATAAGAACTGGTTGTAAGTGACGGTGGATAATGTTTCAAAAAATATGTATTGTGTTTACTTGAAATTTTATGGGTTCATTCATATTACCTTAGTGCATCTCCCCTCCAAAGTTTGTAGAAAACGGATGTACAATTTGAATTTTTTCCCAAATCAATTTATGCCTTGTTGATTTGGTAGTTTTTAATATTCTTGTAGCCAGTCTGCAATCCTAGGGATGATGGCTAATGGTGGAAACTACTCAATATTTGAATAATGATGCTTTATATATCTATATGTTGAGATAAATCAAGGTTTCTTCTATTATACACTACTACAAAAAATACCTTTAGGGGCGGTCATTATACAACTCCAAAAGTGGGAATTGGAGGCAGTTCTTAGCATTGCATGCAGCTTGTAACAACGCCCCCAACATCGGTGACTTTAAAATATCCTTTTAGAGGTGGATTTTGAAGTGATATGAACCACCGTCAAAATTCCCTATTCAGGGGATTCCAAATGGCCCCAAAAAAGTGACTTTTGGAGGTGGCTCGAAACTTCCCCTAAAAGTCACTTTTTGGAGGTGTTTCAAATCTCTTCTAAAACTTCCTCAAAGTATATACTTTTATAGTCATCAATGTTGGGAAGGGGTTCTTTAAAACCACCTCTAATGCTAAGAACCTCCCCTAAAAGTGATTTTTGGGGGAATTTTAAAATCCCTCTCATAGAAACCTATAGGGACGATTTAGGAACCCCCCCATAACATCATCTAGTGGTGGTAAGGAACCCTCTTGGTATCAAATTATGAAAGAGGTTTAGAACCCCCTTCGTAGAAACCTATAAGGGTAATTTAGAACCCCCCCTCTTTAAAATCTATGAGGGTGGTTTAGAACCCCCCTTGTAGGAACATACAAGGACAATTCAGAACCCACCTCATTATAATATACAAGGGAAGTTTAAAACCCCCTTGGTAGAAGCATAAAAGGTAATTTATGAACCCTCCTCATAGAAACATATCGGGGTGGTTATTCCCCCCTCATAGCAACTTATAGAGGCGGTGTAGAACCCCTCTCATAGAAATGTACAAATATGGTTTGAAACCCTCCTCATAGCAATGTGTCAAGGAAGTTAAGCCCCACCCCCCCCTCATAGAAAATTGGGAGGGTGGTTGAAAACCCCCCTCATAGGAACCTACAGGGGAAAATTAGAACCTCGTTCATAGAAACCTTTAGAGGAATTTATGAACCCCCTAGTGGAAACTTATACAGAAAACCATGAACCCCCCCTTAGAAATACATTTTAATATCATTTATTAATTTATGGTAGGGAATAGAGGAATCGAACCACCAACCTTCTACTTGTAAGGAAGTTTCTCTTCCTTTCACCTAATACCCTTTGAGGATTCATGATCAAGATCTTCTCTAAAACAAAAATAATTTCATTTTGGTTAAGATTCAATCAAAAACTACTAATCGGTAGCAACAAAGAAGAAGATTCAATTCAAATACCATTAGGGAATTCACAAATAAGATGTATACAATCTCCTATGATCCATTGATGCTAAATAAGTCAATGAGACTAACGAATACAGTCAATCTCAATTGATTCTAAAACCTTACAATTATGTGTTAAAAACCTAAATTGCTGCCAGGATAGTGAAGGCCTATGAAGTTGGAAATCAAGATTATGTTTGGCATCTTAAAGAAACATGATATACATATGAAAAATCTATAATAAATATGTCATTTTAAAATAAATCTAAGAAAAATAGGTAATATTTACTCATACCTTGACAATGTTTCCCAAGTAGTCCCCCCTTCGTTCTAATTCAATGACTAACTGAAATATTTGTATAGTTATAATTTAAAGAGAACTATTTTAACAAATTACACTCTTAGAATTAAAACACACAACAACAAATTTGACTTTTAGGGGTGGTTGTCTTCCACCTCGAAAAGTCACTTTTGGGGGCGATCTTTACAAAACCGCCACTAATAGAACCAATGCTAAACGTTTTGACTTTTAGGGNCCCCCTCATAGGTACCTATGGGGGAGGTTCAAAACCACACTTAAAAGTATTTATTACAAAACAAGTTGGGGGAAATTTTAAAACCCCCTAGTAGGTACCTACGGAGGAAGTTCAAAACCCCCCTAAAACTCTTTACAAACCTTTGGGGGCGGTTATAAACCCCCCTCGTAGGTTCCTATAGAGGCAGCTTGAAACCCTCCCTAAAACTCTTTACAAACCTTTGGGGGAGGTTATAAACCCCCCTCCTAGGTACCTACGGAGGCGGTTAGAAACCCCCCCTAAAACTCTTTACAAACCTTTGGGGGTGGCTATGAACCCCCCTCAGATAAACTTACACGGGTTTTTTTAACCCCCTCGTTGTAACATACAAGGGCAGTTTTGAACCCCCCTTGTAGTGACATATGAAGTCAGTTTAGAATCCCCTTCGTAGCCATAATAAATCATAATAAATTATATTTTATTTAAAACATCAATATTTCAATATCATTAGGGCACGAAGGAATTGAACCTTCAACCTCCTGCTTGTAAAGCAGTTGCTCTACCATTGAGCTAGAACCCTTTAAGAATTGGGGAAAGGGGAAATATTAACACCAAGATTGCATAATTTATAATTCTAAGAAAATACTAATAATCACAACATTGTTTCTGACTCGAGAGACCTGAGAAAGTAGTCTTAATGGCTCTAACCTTATTTAGATATAAGCTAACCACTTCAAGTCATATGTTAACCACTTCAAATCGTATGGCTCTGACCTTCTTTAGATATATGCTAACCACTTAAATTCCTATGATGTAATCAATATAATGAAGATGTATTCTTGGAAATTCACAATTAGACTCTGAAACATATAATTATGCATCCAATTGACCTCAATTTGGCAGTTAAAAAGAAGAATATTACGCCACCCAGGAAGACACTCAGTTTGCTTGATTATGATAATGCCATTGTACAACACACAAAGTAATGACAAATAAATGTGTTTTGGAGCTCTGTAGATTTTTTGAATCTATAGATTTAATATCTATTTAACTTTTAAATAGATATTGCAATAAATTCAAAATTATTAACACTAAAGTCAAAGACATTAAGATACTAAATAGTAAAATAAGATTGCTTAAAAATAGATAAGAGTAAAAAAGACTCAATCAAGGAGTTTCAAAGTTTCATGAGAGACATCCAGGAGTTTCAAAGTTTCATGAGGGGTGTCAAGAAGTCCCCTCCAAGTTTTCCCACGAAGATACGAGTTTCGCAGCAAGGGAAAACATTTATTCCTTCCTTTCTCTGAGATTCACACAAAGATAAACACATAAATGTTTCTCCCACCATTCCTCTATGATGGGGATGCAGGAAACATGAGAAACATGTTCCCAACCCTTGGGGACATGTCCCCATGGAGAAGTGATAATATCTCAAGAGATTAGTCACAACTCACTAATATTATGAAAGAAGCCAACTAAATTAGTAAAAAAAGGGCAAGTTCCCAAAGAATTTATGTAAAGGTCAAGCATGATTAGTTACTTTAATGCAATATTTTATTAGAAAATCTAGCAAACTCCATCCACTGCATGGATTTCCTACCTAAAAATTAAAAGCTTACAACATATGAACTAACAGCATGAACATTAAAATAAAGAAGAAACACAATTAGAATAATTACATGTAGCTGTGGGGTCTAGACATTGATTGCATGGATCAAGATATTATATTGTCAAAATGGGGTTTTGATGATTGCAACACAATGGCTAGAAATCATAGTGGCTATTATGTAATATATTTGTTAAACATTTATAGCATTTATATTGAAGTCAAAAAAAGCATACTTGCACACCTTGCAATCATGCACCCATCTAGCAAACACTAAGATGTCAATGGTGATCCAATTTATTATAAGGCAGAGTCAAATTGTAGATTTACTGCATTGAACATTATGAAATTGGACCCAATCTTTCAGAAAGGGTATACACCAAAGTAATGGCAATAAATAAATTACTCCATGAAAATAGAAAAAGCTAATATGAGTTCCATGTGCCTTTATCAAATGTATCATAAATCAGAGATTTAATATTTTGGAACATAGTTTGTAGTGAAACTATGCCTTCTCTGATTCAAGACAACGAGAATATTTTACATCAAGAGAATCAATGATAGAAGAATACCATGGAGTTCTTTCTATTTTCTATAAAATGACAAGTTAAATACCCGTTAGCTAAAAATAACACATAGCCCAAGAGGTTATCCCATCCTGTTCTCAGTGGTCACCAATGTATGTTATTGGGAATTTGGCTAGTCCCATGCTAGCAGGGGCCCAGTTTGAAGCTGCTTGGGTGAGGAGCACTGGTCTATGCCTACAAGCTTACTATGTATTCCATCCTTAAAAGGGGAAAAAATCCCTTGGGTTCCCTATGAGTATTTCCTTGGAGAAAAAAAGTTACAAATTACACTAAATATTTCAAATGATACAGCTATATCATAACCATCATAGATCCATCTTAACTTCAAATCTATTAGGCACCGAGAGGGATCCAAAAACTAAAATGCAAATATATCTTCGGTTAAAATATATTAAGTTAATATGGATCTATGTTGGTGTGCTTACACACACGCGCGCCATATTCCTTCAAATAAAAATTGCTTTAACTTTCTCTTCTTTCAATGTGTGATATGTTAGAATATCTTGTTAATGATCTCCATTGATTTGGAATATTATTTTTGAAAGAGGTAGCAATTCCTACTGGATATAATGCATCATCTCAAGATTGGAAATCACCAAAAACATTGTACCTTCAAGGATAAAATGTAGAGGACATAATTAAATGGTCTAAAAATAAAGAAACATGTGAGTATAAGACCAAACTGGGACACTCATCGAGGGTAGAGGAATTGCATTCAAAAGAAAGTGTTTGGTGATGTAAAATTGTTAGGAATTTGGAAAGTCCTCCCAAATCAAGGTTATTTCTTTGCCTTGCATGGGACAATGGAAAAAAAAGGAATTTGAATGGTCTCGGGCCCTTGGCAGGTGCATCTTGTGTAAATGTAGTGAGGAAACAATGGATCATGTATTGGTATATTGTACTTTATATAAGGCTATCTCGAAGGAATTATTACAACTATTTCTGGAACAAACAAATGGGATCAATCAAATTTGGTTGATTGTTTTTTTCTAATGGCTATCTGACAAATATGAAAAATATTTCAAGGTTTTTCCTTGCTTTGTGGCTTTCGAAAAATAGTCTGATTTTTCAAGGAATGAAACTAAATATAGCTCAGGCAGCCCATAAAATCCAGTCCTTATTTAAAGGCATTTGAAATCCTTTAAGAGAAAAATATCATAGAATTATATAGAAACCAAATCTAGCATTGATCATGAAAAATATTGGGGTTTCTCCAATAAATCTTGTCAAGGACATCCATGAATGTGCATGGAAGGGTCCATTCTACACATTAATTATTCGCATTATTTTCTTTTGAAGTATGCTGCAGAACAAGGGACAAACACTAGAGTTGTGTTTTATGTCCTTTGAATTATGATGAAGGTAGCAAAGGAAAAAGAACATAAACATTTGTAGGTATATAGAGATTCCAATCTTCTGATGGACTGGGCACATAGTAGATGCAGATTTGAGAATATTCTATTATAGCTCCAATAATGAATATGGCGCTGGAGATTAAACAATATTTTGATGAGAATGCCTTCGTCAATAATAAATATATAAAGAGAATTGAATACAAGAGTTGATCAACTCTAAAGAGGTTGTTCCAATGAAGGAGGGGCCCCTAAATATTCAGGAATTATGAGAGGGGGCTCAGATTTCAAGTATGGATTTGTCTCTTTATTAGTTATTTCCAGTGTTGAATTCTGACAATGGAATCTTAGTATATTCTTGATTTTTGTTTTTTGTAATAGAATTAGATATTAAAGGATCTTTTATGAGAAGGTTGTTTCAAAGGACCTTAGGATAGTGTGCATAATTGCACATAGGACAGCTGAAGTCATTTTCAGAGCTGCATTTTTTGTACAATGACCAAAATACATGCTACAAGGCCTTTCCAGGGATATTGATGTATATTTTGATTTCACTTGAAATGTCGAATATAAAGATTTAATTCTTGGGAAAAAAAAGTTGAGAAAGTTTTTTTTTAATCAACGTTAAATTTATTATCAATTTATTAATCCTTTTGTATTAAATATTATATTCAACCAAATCAGATGCACAAATGGGACAACATTACAATCTCTTCAATGTTGTGTAGTAGAATGCACTTAGCTTCTCTCAATAAACAAATTTAGGGCAAATTCGGGATGGGACTAAGTTTCATGCATTCCTAATAGTCCAGAGATTTGGAAATGTGAGGGTATGTCTCCAAATTATATCAGTGGCACCAACATACAGAGGATGGATGAACATCCCCACTGCCATGTTCATTATTACCTAAATAAAAATAGATCCTTAGCAAGCTATTACCCCCAATTTAACCAAACCATCCAATAATCAAGCTAAAAACCTAATCTAACTCAAGCCTCTAACCCAGCCAATTAACAAGATCAAAACAAAAAGTCCTCACACAAACCAACAAAAAGAACATAAGCTTGAAAAAATATTTCAACAAAAAAGGACAGAATTTGAGCAAGATCAAAATGAGATCTATCATCTAGAGGGATCCTACTTTGGCCTCTAAATCAATGCAAGTCATCATGCAAAATAGGTGGCAGAGTTTCACCTAGATCCTAGTATTGTAGAGTGGTTAAAAAAACACATTATAGATATTAGAATGTGAGTGTAATACTATAGCCTTTCTATATTTTGTTGTGCTTAGTCAATCCAAGACAATCAATTTGAGGGAGGATAGGTAAATCGCATGGCCAATAAGATACCATTGGGTAGTAGAGAATGGAAGGGGATACCGTCCATATTTCTGAAGACACCAGTTTGGTCTTTTGATATAGTATCCACATCCATATGTAAGAGGTTTCAAGTTCTAACTAAAAAGACATTGACAAGTAAGATAATGCAGGGAAAAATACCCAATGTATAGGATTCTCATAAGTCACTATGAATGCAGAAATGATCCACATGTAAGATATTCATTCTTCACTCTAATCCTTGACAATTTTCATCTTTAATTTTCCAAAAGTAAAAAAACCACAGTAAGAAAAAATAAAATGATTTGCTTGTTTACCATACTAGAAAATAACATATATCAAGCTTACCTCACTAGCAAGGCTATAATTTGCACACTCAATAGCATGACGTGATGCTCTGGCAATACTTTCCTTTGTCCTTGACACATCTCTAGCATTCCTTCAAAAGTGTCCCTGGGAATTGTTGCTTCTGAATCCCCACTAGGTGTCCCTCCAAGTGATTTTCACTCTGAGCTTATTTTACCTTCTTCACTTGATTCAAGATCCATCGTATTTGGTAGACCCCACTACTACACATTAACACTGGGACTTCTTGATTCTGTATGGGAAATGACACCCTTTGTATCCTCAATTTCCTCACCATCTAAGTGAAGTTGGAGTGGTGAACTATGATCTAAACTACTCCCTCGGATTGGTGAAGGACTGGAAATAAATGGAATAGAATTCTTAGTTTCTTCAATTGAAGCAGAATGTGGCAAAGCTACAAAACATTATTTTTCTCACTTAGCCTGTGCAACTGCTATAATATGCTTCATAGATGTAGATAGGGTATCAATTTCAGCATCATTTGACATAGTTTTGAATTTTACTTCATTTGCAGGAAATAATCAGCATAGAGAGTCGAATGCAACTTCACTTGATGTATCAAAAGGCGTCAGTAATCAAGGAGTGGGTATTCAACATGCATTACAAAATTATGATGGAAGTCCATTAATGGGAATGGGCCTTGATCATGGAATATTTACTAGTAGGTCTTTCATGGACACATCTAACAAAAGAATAGTCAATTCTGATTTGGGCTGTAATAGCACTACTGCAATGGATTTCTTTAGGATATGTGGTGTATTTTATTGTGAATCAGTAGGATCATGTGTTACTACGACTGGAGATGATCTATCTGAAAGTATTTAGGAGAAAAGTTTCTCCAGTCAACACAGGAAGAAAAATGATGATATTGATCATACCTTAACATCTGAAGCTGTTGAAAATATTGAAATACAATATTCTTCTGAAGAAAATTGTGAGGACATACATGTAGATTAGACCGATGATGAAAAGGCTCTTTTTATCAGTTTCATGGCCATGTTTGGTAAGGATTTTGGAAGAATTTCCCATTATGTCCATTCTAGAACATAAATTCAGTGTAAGACGTTTTTTAGCAAAGCTCGTAAACAACTTGGACTTGATGAACTTGTACCACATGAATCAGATGTCTCAAAAAAAAGAAATCATGGAAGAAAAGATGATGAAATGGGGCTTGACAATATCTATTCATTATTGTGGGATACATATATGTCTCTAAAGGTGGACAAAACTCCACATTCAAATACATTCAGTGAATCTGGACCAAACAACAAAGTTGGCATTGTCTTACATGATAACTTATAGATAGATAGATATATAGATAGATATTGTACCCAGACATACCCAAGTACCCTATTTCAAAAAGTGGCATCCCCATACACATACCCTTACCCATCCATGTCCCCAAGTTCCCTATCAACTTAGCAATATAATGAGCGGGTTGCTCATGTCTAGGCTCATAGCCGTAAGGCTTAATTACAAGTAAGGTCAACATGTGGAAACAAGTGAAGATTACAATTTACACCATCATTTCAATGCTTCTCACAAAAATATTGAAGAACAGTAAGTTATATTTCACTTTCTTCCAGCTTTATTGCATTCAGTGATAATTGAATTTGCTCCATGAAGAATGTGGATGACTCCTCATTGCTCAACCTTGAACAACAAGACATTTGCTTTTTATCTTCAAAATTCAACAAATATTTTCATGTGTGATGCAAAACAATAAGAAGCCACCTTATGCATCCACAATATCATGACTCAAGAGGTAAACAATACAAAATAACTAATCCTCCTCTTGGTGATGTTGTGGCAAAGTCTATACATTCACGTTTATTTGAATGGTTGGTTGATAAAATGAAGAAGTTGAATGGCCAAGATCCAAACTCTAGAACTCAAATTGGAGCCTCAGACATCTGTGGTTTTAAATGCTTTAAGAAAATCAGATTTGAGCAGCCTCGACAATATTTTAATCATTGTTTCCTTAAAGTGGAGAAAGGTATTCCTGAAGATAATCCATGTAACCCAGCAATCATGGTGGCGTGGTGGCATGGTTGAAGACAATGATAATGATTGTGCTTCTTGTGGTGATGGCCTGTTTGAAAGTATTTCTGCAGAGGTAATCAGTGCAATAATATTTGAGGGCTGGTGCAAGCTAATGCTGGTCACTTACGACACATTCGTTGCAATGGACTTCTGGAAAAAACAGATATATGAACATCAAAAATAAATATTAAAGTACCTAAACAACTTTTTCGAATATGGAATAAGAATATGAAAAGTGGACAATTGGATACCTTCCGGAATATATAACTTTTATTTATGGAAACTAAGTATAAATCCCAAAAAACGAGGTTCTTCTAAGGTTGGTATGTTATTTATGGAAACTAAGTATAAATCCCAAAAAACGAGGTTCCTCTAAGGTTGGTATGTTATTTTTTTCCCAAAAAATAATGAATATGTTTGCGTTGGTCCACTCGTTTGGTATGTAAATGGTAGAATTTTGTGAAAAAAATTATATAGAGTTGTAGATAACAGGTGTGTCTAGTGCAACGTTATGTTTCCATATTTATTTATGTTTTCTTTTCAAATTAAGGAAGTCAATGACACCTTAAAATGACAAGGTGGAGCATTGGTCCACCACATCTTGGTCTTAACATAGTCAATGAATGGTATTTTTTTGTTAGGATGTAGGTCTTTGTGTCTTCTTGTGTGGGTTCTTTTCCATTTTCTAAATACGTGAGCCAATCAAAAGTTATAACCGAAGCAAATAGCCTACCTTTTGTGTTAGATTGACATTAGTCCATTTAAATCAAATAAAAAATAGAAAAAGATAATAGATTTAAATCAAAATTATATATTCAGAATCTACAGACAGATTTACACAAGTGTGTGAATTTTCATTAGCAGTGGACAAGCATGGCATATGCAAAATCATGCACGAAATAGGAGAAGTGGTACAAAACATATTTTATGTCATAAGACAGTCCAAACCACTTGGTTAGGAAACCTGAACCTAAAACCAAAGCATCCAAGTCAACCACCACATAGGTTGGAAAAAAGGTGCCCACCAAAATTCTAAATTTAAATCACGTGTGCGCGTAGTTTAAAACATAATGCGCACTCACTAGAAGCATGATCACGCTACTTTGTGCGCACATGTTAAAGACATGTGCACGCATTTGTCAAGTAAAAACATTGTTTTGATTTTATTTTCAAGCATTTTCAATAGAATGATGATGAGGAGGAGGAGGAGGAGGATGACAATGAGGATGATGACTATGATGATGATGATGATGATGATGGCGATGACAAGGATGATGATGATGATGAAAAATATGATGAACAATGATGGTGATGATGATGATGAGGATGATGACAATGATGATGCTGAGGACAATAACTATGATGATGATGATTTAATGATGATGATGATGATGATGATGATGACGATGACGATGGTGATGATGACAATGATGATGATGATGATGACGACGACAATGATGAAGAACAATGATGATGATGATAGGTTAAGTTGAAACTTTTCTTTGATTATATTTTCAAGCATTTTCAATGGAATGATGATGATGACCATGACGATGATGATGAACAATGATGATGATGCTGAGGAGGATGATGACAATGATGAGGATGAGGATGATGAGGATGATGATGAGGATAGGTTTAGTTGAAACTTTTATTTTATTTTATTTTCTAGCATTTGCAATGGAATGATGATGATGAATAATGATGATGATGATGATGACTATGATGATGATGATGAGGATAATGATGATGAACAATTATGGTGATGATGATGATGATGATGAACAATGATGGTGATGATCATGATGATCATGATGACTATGACTATGATGATGATGATTATGATGACGATGATTATGATGATGATGATGATTACGATGATGAGGATGATGATGTTGATGACGATGATGAGGAGGAGGAGGAGGAGGATGATGACTATGATGATGAACAATGATGGTGATGATGATGATGATGATGATGATGATGCGGATGATGATCACGATGACTATGACTATGATGATGATGATTATGATGATGATTGCGATGATGATGATGTTGTTGATGACGACGATGATGATGATGACGACTATGATGATGGCGACTATGATGATGAAAATGACGGTGATAAAGATGATGATGAGGATGAGGATGATGATGAGGATGAGGATGATGAGGAACAATGATGATGATGATGATGGTGATGGTGATGGTGTTGATGATGATAACGATGATTTCAATGATGATGATGAAGATGATGACTACGATGATGAGGAGGAGGAGGACGAGGATGATGATGATGATGACGATGATGAGGAACAATGATGATGATGATAGGTTTAGTTGAAACTTTGATTTTATTTTATTTTCAACCATTTGTAATGGAATGATGATGATGAACAATGATGATGATTATGAGGAGGACGATGGCATTGATGATGATGAGGATCATGACTATGATGATGAGAATGATGAGGATGATGATGATGATGATGATGATGACGATGATGATGATGATGAACAATGATAGTGATGATGATGATGAGAATGAGGACGATGAGAATGATGATGATGATGATGATGATAGGTTTAGTTGAAACTTTGCTTTGATTTTATTTTCAAACATTTGCAATGGAATGATGATGATGAACAATGATGAGGAGGAGGAGGTCCAGGATGATGACAATGATAATGATGACTATGATGATGAGGATGAGGATGATGATGATGATGATGATGATGATGATGATGATGATGATGATGAACAATGATGGTGATGATCATCATCATCATCATCATCACGATGACTATGACTATGATGACGATGATTATGATGATGATGATGATGATTACGATGATGAGGATGATGATGTTAATGACGATGATGATGATGATCATGAGGATGATGATGACTATGACAATGAACAATGATGGTGAAAACGATGATGATGATGATGATGATGATGACAATGACGACGATGACGACGACGACGATGATGATGATGATTATGATGATGAGGATGAGGATGACTATGATGATGATGATAACGATGATGACAATGATGATGAGGAGGATGATTACTATGATGATGATGATGATGTTGAGTATGATGATGATTAGGAGGAGGAGGAGGATGATGACTATGATGATGATGATGAGGATGAGGATGAGGATGGTGAGGATGATGATGATGATGATGATGACAATGATGATGAGCAATGTTGGTGATGATGATGAGGAGGAGGATGATGACTATGATGATGATGATGAGGATGAGGATGATGATGATGAGGATGATGATGATGATGATGATGATGATGATGATGATGACGACGATGACAATGATGATGAACAATGATGATGATGATGATGATGACAATGATGATGATGATGAGGATGACGACGACGACGATGATGATGATGATAGGTTTAGTTGAAACTTTGGTTTGATTTTATTTTCAAGCATTTTCAATGGAATGATGATGATGACCATGACTATGATGATGATGATAATGATGAAAGTAGTGGTGAATACTATATTGTAAAAATACTCAAACATGTGTGAATATGAATTCGTTGTTGAAGAACGTTAGTCATTAAATGAGATAAACGTTAGTGAGTAAATGCTCTAAATGTTAGGTAGAAGCACACACATGTCTAATTGTGTGTGCGCATAAAAGTGTGCATGGTAGTATTAACGTGTGCGCGTACCCAAATATGCGTGCGTGCACATGTTACTAGTTAAAAAAAACAGAGATCTGGATTCCCGGGATTGCTACCAATTTTCACTGGTTTTCTGTAGTTGTTCGCACATTTTGTGCTCATGAACTCTGCAATTTGGTTCACACTCCATCACCAGTCTTTGATCTATTGGATAGAAGATCACTCTTAGAATCTAAAAACCATATTCAGTAGTCTTGGAATTTAGTGGAAAGATTCAAACTACAAGTTTTCATTGCAAGAAGACATCATTTTGAATAGGTATGGTGAATTGTAAATAATTGTTTTAATTCACAAGCTTTCAGATCATTTCATTGATTTATGTTTTATGATATGCCTACAACAATATCTCTCTCATAGACAACATTTAATTTCACAAGAATAAATCCCAACTTCACATCTAAACAAGTCTCATATTCTCCATACTATATGAAGTATGCAATGTTAACTAATTTACATTTGCACATGAATATATTTTGATTTCACACAATGATGGCATAGATGAAGTTATCTCTTGAGACTCTTCAATTTAAAAACAAACCTTTGAAGTAATCATGGGAGAGGGTCCATATTGAATAGTTCACCAAGTTGTCCATATTCTCTATACAAGATGAAGTATGCAATGTAGACCAATAATCATTTGCACATGAATATATTTTGATTTCCCACAAGGATGGCATAGATGAGGTTCTCAATTAAGACTCTTCAATTTGTATAAAAACCTTGGAATCATTCATGGGAGAGGGTCCATATTGAACAGCTCACCAACTTGTCCATGCTCTCCTCTTCATGCTAGATTTATCATAACATGCCTTTGAGCTTGACAAGGATGCCTCTACCTCAATGATTTCTCCTTTTTTCGAGGGATTTGCAACCTCCTCATTGTGTAATTAGCCAATTTGTTCTCTTAATAGTTAACTTATAACTTAATGAGTGTAATTTATTAAATTTTTCCCAAGACATCCAAACACCAACTCGTGTCTTCCCTCACAACTAATGTGGCATATTGCGTGTAATGTCATCTTGTCCGAAGGTGTTGGAAATGAAGAATATTTCACTCATCTTCTTTTGACTTCCAATACTTTTTGAACACAAAGGAAGTCATAATCATATAGTTGTAATACCTGCAAACTTGACTCTTTTTACTTGACTCAAATATAGTATATAAATGAAACTTTGGTTTGAACATAAAGAGAAACCTTTAATCAGTGTTTATGTATCAAAGCCAATAATTACCATACTAAAATATCTGTAATTTAGTTAATTATGTTGGAATGCATCGTGTTTATTGTATAATGGAACTAATACTTATTTGTTGCTTCTTATGCAGGGGTAGACCTCATAGTTTTGATAAAGAAACTTTTGGATATGGGAAACTCTTGTAACAGAGCAAGAAAAACTAGAAGGAATATGCCCATTGAAAAGAAAAATGAGGTAAGAGAAAAGGCC
Organism: Pseudotsuga menziesii; assembly: GCA_001517045.1. NCBI lineage: Eukaryota > Viridiplantae > Streptophyta > Pinopsida > Pinales > Pinaceae > Pseudotsuga > Pseudotsuga menziesii. Next base: position 473,218 of record LPNX010850564.1, read on the forward strand.
AAGTTGGAAATTGAGAGAGTGAGACATGGTCCAAACATTTCCACTGATACTGCAACTAATTCGAATAGAGTTGATGACATAACAACCTCTACTTCAGAACCACGGGTGAAGTGGTTGTGTCCAACAGACCCAAATCAAGTTCCAACATCAACATAATCTCCAACCAACAATCCATCAACGAGCCATGTTGAAGCTCTTGAATACATAGGTATATTGAGAGACACTGAGTATGAAGCGTTGGACCTAGGAGCAATGATTAATTTGCAATCTCTCCAAGAAGACCACAACCATGACGAGCACACTCCCAATATGGACCAACATGTGAATGAAGCACCACAACAAATAAGCCCTGGGATCCGTAGCTCATGTCCACCTTCCCTACCTCGACTTTCTACTGCAAGAAAAAGGACTCGTATATGTATCCATGTGGATGAAAGTTGTCTGTCAGGCCTTGAAGATAAGTTTCCCAAACACACAATCGATTGGCAATGTAGAAAATTAACGAAGGAATATTTTGAATCGAAAGGCGATGCAGGTAAATGTCAATTATTACTATGTTTGTTAAAGTCAAATTGTTTAGTTGTTGTTAGGAGAATTATGGGCATAAAGATGGTTAGAATTTCAGAGGCTAACAATAATATTGTTAGAAATCTCCAATCTGCTTTTAATGCGATTGGGAATATGTCCCATACTAAATATATTTGTGTAGCTCGTCATCTGTTATCAAAATTAGTTGTAAGCAATTCCACGTGGCAACGTTGCCTCCATTCACACACTTCTCAGATACTTAAATTAAATAGAAAAATTGTTTTGAAGTACTCTATTATAAGAGAAATATGCAGACTCCAGGTGGAAATTATTGTTTGGATTTTGTCGGCAGGTTTCCTCGTTGAGATATGAAGCTAATTGATGCTATTAAGGACTTAGTACAAACATTCTGGCATGATCATACCAGACCTTCATCTAATCAAAGAGATGTGCTAAAGCTAAGAAAATGTTCTACTGAATGTGAACTCCACGTCAAACAATTCCTTGAGACAACACAAACTAGACTCTATGAGAGATTCAGGAATGAGCACTCACAATTGAACCTGGGCCAATGGTCCTTTGAGAAATGTAAACCATGGTACGTTCGTATATGCATTGATCGAAACACATGTTGTTGTAGATGCCATGTATAATATGAATATTTTATGACACGTATAAACATATATTTTGTGATTTGCATACAAACCTTGAGCAGGGATGCAATGAATCCATAATACCACCAAATGCATCGAGAGATTTTATCGTCAGTGTTATGTGTCCAAGGCATGAAGGACAAAAATAATATGGAAAATCATGTCTATATGGGAATTGTTCTAGGTGCAATGGGTTTTCTCTTTTGAACAGTTGCATTCATGGAAGCGATGAGCATCAATTTGGAAATATGAGCATGGAGATGCAAAGCTTCAAGTACGTAACCTATCAATCATATAGTGTGAAGGAAAGTAAAAATATTGCATTGGTGAAGTCACAGGTGCAAATTATTATTGCATGTTTTTCCTCTTACATGTTCAATTTCTACATATACATTATTTAAAGGTCACATTCATATACATTATTTCATGGAAACAGGTACAGGTATGTGATTTTTTGATGGAGTTCTACAAGCAAATTGAGCAGTATGTTCAACATGTGCATGTAGCACGATGGCGGGATGAGTAGTACAGAAAATGTAGGGACAACTTTCCCATTGGGACCCTATTGTCAATTGTGGATTTTGTAGAAAACTACACCCTTCAGCCAAGAAATGAAATTCAGAGTCAATACTACCATTCCGACCAAGTCAGCATCATGGTACATATTATGTATAGGCATGGCCCTAATAGCAGCATTAACAACGAGATAATACAGAAGGAGACAAACTTTTACATAAGTGATGACAGATGGCATGATTTGCATTATGTGCAAGACTGTTTTCGAATTTTCTATGATCAGCTAAAGGAGGGAGATATACAAATGGATCAGCATTGGATATGGTCAGATGGTTTTGCGGGCTAGTTCAAAAATGTCCGAGTCTTCCAATGGATGAGTATGTTACATAAGACTTATAATGTGCCACATATATGGAACTACTTTGAGACCGAGAATGACAAAGGTGAGCATGACGGGGCCGTTGCATGAATTAACACTGCACTACAAAGGGAGGAGATGAGATTTACCAGAAACCCCCATATCAAAGATGGATAATCCATAGTTCAATGGTGCTCTACAACAAGGTCTGACCGAACTAAAGTGAAACATACATCAACATGGGTAGGAAGGACAGTCAAGAATTTTTGGCATGTGGTTGACATAGATCGGTCTCGTTCCTATAGTTGTGGCACAGTACAAGTAACACGTGTATTTCATTCAGTTCGAAGCTCAAACAACCCCCTATTTGAAATATGGACGTGGAAACTTGCTTACTTTTGCATCCCTTGTAGTAGTGATGAATGGGATGAATGTGAATGCATGGATTGGGTTGATGATTGGGATCATGTGTCACTTGCAGTAGACCCATGTGTAGTTAATGAAACAACCCACTTAGAGGAGGGTTAGTCAGTGATTTTGACAGAATGACCATATCTCAGATCTTGTACAACTAGGACACATATATGCAATTGTTGCCCCGAAAGACAATGAATGGGGCACAGATTATTGGTTGGCACGATGCATTCGAGGTAATCAAATCCTAAATGGAGCATTGATTGATGATGAATGAAATGAATTTCCTATTGGCTCGATGGTGGTTGAGGGTGAATATCTTACACTAGATGGGAAATCAAGAATAACTAGTAGGCATGTATTCATGGATTATAGACCAAGTTTTGTGGTCTATCAATTCACAAACTTGATTGTTGGCACGAACATCCATCTACAGACAATGTCAACCAAGAACTCAACCAAGTTACGTTACTACTTGCCTCATTCAAAGCACGAGAGATTGATGGAGGCAATTAGCAATAGAGAGGATCCATATGGGTATATTGAATGAGATTGGGTAATTGCGCTTACACTCCACTTGGGAGAAACCCTAGTTTTTAAAATATGGCCTGGAGGCATTCCCGGGTCATGCGGAGTTGGGTGGGAGGCCACCCTAGCCATAATCCCGTGCCATGATCCCAACGGAACCAATGATTCGTCCATTGGATTCCCAGTCAATGTTCTATGGTGAGTGGTGCAAGAGGCTTAAGCATGTGAGTAATAAAAATGTTGGTCAAAAGTGAGATATTATTGCAGCTAATTGAAACATGCTTATTTTAGTGGTCTTCCATTAGGCTTGTATTGCATATTTTCAGGTTTAAATTTTTTCGAAAATCAAAGGGAGGAAATATTTTTAGGAAATCAACATCATGTCCTTCACAGGTTTGCTAACTCCACACTTTATATTTTTCTCTACATGTCCTCCCTGGTAAACCAAAATATTTGCAACTTTCTCTCCAATTTGTGTTGAATCGGGATACTAATCAAAAAATAATTTCTCTAATATTGTAAAATGGTATTTGACTTGTGCATTATGCTTTCATCTCTAAATTTTACTTGCTATTCTAGCAAGTTTTTATCCTTCTTCTATTTGAGTCAATAATTAGAATTGAATGTGAAAGTAGAACGTATAACACAGAGAAAGTTCAAAGAGTTGTTCATGTTTAAGAGATACAGTTTCTATCATATACCATATCTAAATACACCCATCTTAAGTCTTCTGGGACAACTCAGATTATGTCTTTCCAAGTAACATTTCTTCTATCTTTTTTTGGAGAAATATAGTTCCTCGCTTGCTTGCATATTAAGTGTTCGAATCAGGACATATGCAACGGTAGAGATATAAGATAGTATACTTCCTTCCATATCAACGGAAATCAAATCACATTCCAAAGATATCAGGGTTGGACTTGCTCACTGTGCAGTATGAAACCTGAGTAGTATGACAATTTTTTGTTCCTTATGTCATGTATAATCATCATGTCCAATATTTTTTGTTTTGGACCCAAATCCTTCATTGAAAATTGACTTCCCAAGTCCTTCTTCAATCTTTTAATCATGCTCTTACCATGCCCAACAATCACCCTGTCATCCCGGACCGAGAGTGACCAAGTGTCCCTGAACGACATTTTCATGCGACTCCCAACTCAACATAACTCAGCAGAAGGAGGTCAGATCGATGATTCATCGACTCCATTGGTTTCCTAGCATGCCATTACCTATAGAGGGACCTCTCCACTGCATTTTCATGGCCCAGTGACTTCAATGTGCATCGGTTTTGTAAACTAGGTTTTTTCTAAGTTTCCTTCAATGCAACTCTCGCATTGGTGGGTCAACTCTGCAAAACCCTCCACCGTGCCAGTCTTGGTGGTGTTACCATATTGACGTTGGCCATACACACATATCGGAGCCAACATCATGCAATCTTGCTGCTCCATTTGGTTTTTCGCTCCCAGACCTAGAGTGACCAAGTGTCCCTGAATGACATCTCCATGCGACTTCCAACTAGACATAAATTAGAAACCAGAGGTTGTATCAATGAGCCGTTGACTCCGTTGGTATCCTGGAATTCCATTACCTCTAGTGGGCCTTCTCCACCACATTTGCATGTCCCAATGACTTCAATGTGAAGTAGTTTTGTAAACTACAGTTTTGCTCAGTTTCCTTCAATGCAACTCTCGCATTGGTGGGTCAACTCTGCAAAACCCTCCACAATGCCAGTATTGATGGTGTTCCCATATCGGCATTGGATATACACACTTTCCAGAGCCAACGACATGCAATCTTTCTTCTCCATTTGGTTTTTCACTCTCGGACCGAGAGTGACCAAGTGTCTTTGAACGATAATTTCATGCGACTTCAAACTTGACATAACTCGGGAACTGGAGGTCGGATCGATGACCCGTTGAATCCATTGGTCTCTTGGCATGCCATTAACTCTAGTGGGCTCTCTCCATTGTGTTTGCATGGACCAGTGACTTCAATGTGCATCGGTTTTGTAATCTAGGTTTTTTCTCAGTTTCCTTCAATGTAGCTCTCGCATTGGTGGGTCAACTCTGTAAAACCTCCACCGTTCCAGTCTTGCTGGTGTTCCCATATCGCCATTGGCCATACACACCTATTAGAGCCAATGACATGCAATCTTGCTGCTCTGTTTGGTTTTTCGCTCCCGGACCGAGAGTGACCAAGTGTCCTTGAATACATTTTCATGCGACTTCCAACTCGACATAAATCGGCAACCGGAGGTCGGATCGATGATCCATCAACTCCGTTGGTCTCCTGGCATGCCATTACATCTAGTGGTCCCTCTCCACCATGTTTTCATGGCCCAATAACTTCAATGTGCATCGGTTTCGTAAACTAGGGTTTTGCTTAGTTTCCTTGAATGCAACTCTCGCATTGGTGGGTCAACTTTGCAAAAAACTCCACCATCCTAGTCTTGGTGGTGTTCCCATATTGGCATTGTCCATACACACTTGTCAGAGCCAACTTCATGCAATCTTGTTGCTCCATTTGTTTTTTTTCTCTCAGACCAAGAGTGACCAAGTGTCCTCGAATGACATTTTCAAGTAACTTACAACTTGACATAACTCAACAACCAGAGGTCAAACCGATAATTCGTTGACTCCGTTGGTCTCTTGGCATGCCATTACCTCTAGTGGGCCCTCTCCACCGTGTTTTCATGGCCCAGTGACTTCATTGTGCATCAGTTTCATAAAATAGGGTTTTGCTCAGTAGATTTATTGATGTTGTAATTTGTTGTAATAAGAGGTTCTGGATATGTTATATGCTTGGAAAGAGTTCCCTAAGGGATGTATATTTATGGTGTCAACATACACATGGACTAGGGTTTATTTTGTTGGGTTGCCTTGTGATATTAGGATAAAGATAAGTGAAATATTGGACCATAGTGACCACCTTGGCACACATATTGAGAATAAGCATTGGAGCATTGTAACCATCATAACACATATGTTGAGGAGCATTCAAAACTAAACAAGAAGAAGTTTAGTTGTTTTTCCATGGAGGTCTTGGTACTTGTGTTGATGCAATAGTCAAAGACCTAGGGTTTGAGGAATCATCCTAGGATAGACATGTTGACATCAAAACTGGTGCTAGACTTACCTGAAATTGTATGTGCTTCTATGTTGAAAGATGATTAGGGTTTATAAACCCTAACAAGGAAAACAATTATAGTGTGGATACCTTAATGAAAAAAATGATAGTTTGGGGATAGCTTCACTTATGGTTTCCAAATATATATACATACATATCATATGTTGGCCTGGGAAAGGGTCATAAGAAGGAATTTCACGTGCGCAACCAAGGAAAATGCACCGCGTGCGCGATAGAAGCCATTAGAGGAAATTTGGGGTCTAAAATGGGCCTTATAAGAAAACGTGCCAACAATAAGTTCTTGTGAGTTGGAATTCAAGAACCAATAGAATTCCAATAAAATGAGTCAACCATAATGGTTGAATTGACATATTTGTCATAAAAAATAACTAGTTTTTTTTATCGTATTTTCTACATATCTCCCTGTGTTTTTGCTCAAATTTCGATCGGGAGAGCTCATTGGATGCCGGATTTGACTATGCATCCAACAAGTACCCACACTGCATACTTTTGATGGACCCTGCTACCCCAAAAACAAGAAATTATGCATCCAACGAGCTCTCCTGATCAAAATTTGAGTAAAAACACAGGGAGATATGTCGAAAATACGAACACAAAAAGTAGTTTTTTTTCTTTTTTGCTCCAAAATTAATAAATATTATTTTATTATTTTAACTATTATTTTATTATTTTCCTTAGGAGGCCCGTTTTAGACCTAAAAATTCCTCTAATGAAAGGAAGAGTGTGAAGGACAAAAAGGGCCCACGAAGGCAGAACAGAGAAGTACGGGGCAAAAGAAAGGAAAGCACGGAAGTGCGCAAGGGGGAAAACGGTTGGAAAGCGACAGATGCAGAATCCATATCATGGCCATATAAGGAGGAATAATCCTGCAGCTACATGTGTACGATAAGATATTTTTAAGTCAGGCCGATAGTGCCTCGTGTCAAGTCATGATCACCACAACTGTAACCAGAGGGGCAAATGATGGTGACGGAAAACAGACTGTCGGGATGTAGTTGGCCCTGCGTGGCCATGTAAATTAGTATAAATAGGAAGGATGCAATGGTTAGAAGGTTGGTCTATAATTTTTTCATTGATCCTTGTTTAGTTTTCAGTAGTATTTTGTTATTCAGCGGTAATACATGGAAGGGGATGTTAATTATGTTGTAATGTCACAGCGATGAGAAGAGGAGTAGACACAGGAAGAGTATTGTAGTATTAGAGGGGTTGTTGAGCTGCATATATGACTGCAGTGGGAGTAGACCGATAGTTGTAGGAGTAGAGTAGGAGAGCGAACCAGAGAGCATGAGAAATATGAGTTTGAACTTAAATACATATCTCAAGATCAGTCTGCATCCCACAAACTGCAAGGTGCTATATCATTTCTCATGCCAGATGAAGAGCACCTTGGTGGTTTTTCCCAGATGGGTTTCCATGTTATTTCTTGTGTCCAAATGAATGGTTGATGTGGTGAATGTTTATGTGATTGATTAATAGTTTCTTTCTGTATAATGTTAAATGTGGTTTAGTTTCTATTAGTTTCTTGTAATTGGTAGATGGATGAACATAATATCTTGTTGAATTGAAACTGTTATAAATATATATCATTCAGTATCATTCCTGTTATGAATCCTGACTTAAGTCATAGAGTCGATTGACGTGAATCAGCTACGCCACACGAGTTGTACTAGTTGTGAGGGGGAAGGAAAGTCAGGTCGCGCGTGATGACATACAGTTGTTCTCATTCGCGTAAAACCGACTCCTTCGTCTAGCCGCCCTGCTGCATTCATTGAGCTCCTTGGTTGCCAGCCAAGGGACTATACTTCCCTGACAATCATAGAAACATGGTTCCAATGGTTACTCATCTATGAGATATCTTAGGTGAGACTGCACCTGCTTCGCAAGTGTTGCCGATGGGACTTGCTCTATCGGGTCGGTATCTCAGGTAGTTATTGGATCGATAGACTACGTAGAACCTGGTTCACGCAAGTGGGGAAAAGTGGCCAACAAATGGTTCCATTGCTAGGACCCTTTTGATTAAATCAGGGAGATGGTGTGGAACCCAATAAAGGAGGAGATACAAGACTAGATGGATGCTAAAATGTTGGTGGTTGCGCAAGAAGAAAGTGCAAGAACATGGTTCAGCATAGAAAGATGGTTAGATGATTATATATACTCTGATATTCATGAGATCTTCTTTGCTAAGTTCCTTGTTCTACTACATGAATGGTTGGTAGGATTGGCATCTAGATGGACCAACTACTAGACAAGGGAGATTACCGAGTGGAGCGACCAACTGGTTTAGGAGGTAACCAGTGTAAGTAATGTTGTCTCAAGAGCTGTTGATTTTTGGGTTGATAGTATATTGCAAGGGTATATTACTGAGTTTGCAATAGATACTATAACTTCATATAGTGAAGCTGAATGAGATTTCTTCCAAGGACCACGAAGGAGATACTTATTGAGAATAAGTACATGGATAAAACTACTTGCTTATGAGAAGGGTCTTTTCCACCAGGATAGTTGAGCCATGTGGCTAGGAAGGGGATATGTCTCTAACAAACAGGTAAGAACATGGGGAGGAGTGCGTGGAGATGTTCCCTGGAAGAACAGAACCTGAACTCAAGCTTGGAGTCCTAAGGAGTGGGAGAAGATTCAGATCATGAAAGAGAAGGAAAACCGAAAGGGGCCAATGGAATCCTAGTTTGTTCGAAGGAAGAGAACACGAACTTTGGTCGTGCAAAGATGAAGGGTCTTGCGATGAAGAGGAGGACTATAGCCTGATCTCGGAAGGACCTAGATATCTAGATAGATCTGACGAGACCTCAGGGTTAGAGCAAAATTATATAACACCATCTATATCACCTAAGATGAGATCTAGAGTCTCATCCCCTGAAAGGACCTCTAGCTTGGATAGCACTAGTCCTGAAACTAGTGCGCCAGAAGGTGCAACTCACTTGAACCCTACCCAAGAGAGCCTGAACGCCAACCCAATGGTTGTGATAGATGTCTGGTTACCTACATATAATGGAAATGGAATGGAAGACCCTAAACAACATTGGTTCCTATGTGAAGCTGTGTGGATGGTGTGTTTGGTCCATGGCACTGACATTAAGAAAGTGAAAATGATTATGACCTTAAGGGGTCGCACCCTGGATTGGTTCATGAAATTTTGTGCCGCACCAACTAGGACACCATAGAAGACCCTTGAGGAAATATGAGCTGCAATGATCTCTGAGTTCAGGAAACCCAAATCAGAGTCACAATGTATTACTGAGATTAAGGAGATTAAACAAGCTCTAGTAGAAACTGTGTGGGATTTTGATCAAAGATTCAATATGCTGATGGCTAAGGTAAGCTTCCGAATGTCTGATGTACATCATAAGGAGTGGTTTGTTGCTACTCTACTACCACACATCCGAGGGTCATTGATGCAATAGAAGATTGAGTCACCGACAAAAGCACTGGAGCTGGAAATGAAGCTAGAGGCCTTGCCTATTGCTGACAGTGCCGCAGGAATGGTACAAATTCAGTCGTAGCTAGCCAACCTCACACTAAAACTTCAAGATATCAAGAAGGGAAAAGAAGGACAAGAGGACTTGTGGTGCAAAAAATGTAGAATGAATGGACACACCAAGGATAATTGTCTGACCTTCATGAATTATGTCGCATTTGGTGCACCTAACCCATTAAATGGGAAAGGGATACCCTCGTGTCGTTTATGCCAGTAAATAGGTCACCGTGACAAGGAATGTGTGTATTTGCAGAAGGTTGTAAGTAACCCTACAAAATTATTTTGTAAATTTTGTAGATCGGTAGGACACGATGAAAAAGACTGTAGAGCATACCAGCTCTTGAAAGTGAAAATAGTTGATACATACTGAATGAAAAATGACGGGTACCCTCAGGTTGAACAGGTGCAAGCCTCATACCAACTTGCACAGTTCCCAGCTAATCAGTACCAATAGTCGTATGTGCTTCAATAGCCATATGTGAAGCAAAACCCCTATCAGCAAAACTACCAACAGAACCAATACCCACAATAGCAAATACATCCTCAGGAAAGGGGTGGTGGAAAATTTAGAGGACAATGTGGAGGAGGAGGATTTGGTAGGGGGAGAGTTCCAGTTACATGCTATAACTATGGACAAGTAGGTCACTTTGCCAGAGATTGTTTGGATCCTGTAAGGACATGCTCATATTGTAAGGGTCAAGACCATAATGTTGAACAATGTCTTCAGTTGATCGCAAAGTGGCAATTAAGAACTGTTTCCGCGCCCAACCCCCCACCAAACCCAAACCCAAATGCAAATGTGAATTTTCAGATGATCATGGCTGAACCACGAGACCTGAACATTGCTGCCATAACAAGAGGAGGTGCAACAATTGGAGTAGAACAAGAGAACCCACAAGAACAAACATAGCCACAAGTGAGGTCAGCGGCGTAGAAAAAAAAATCAACGGCCAGCCCGAACAAGAAAGAAGAATTATGGGATATTAATCAGACATCATAAGCCCTGATGTACCATCAACTTCAACAGAAGTCAAGCACATGCCTGAACAATTCCAACACCTGTTGCAAAAGAAAGCTTCAACCAAGGTTAGTAAGCTGAGACCTCTTCTATCAAGTTGTTTGATGCTAATCCAAGATAAAGATGATATTTCATTTTGTAGGTTTCTGCGGTGAGATATGTTAGAATAGGGTTTTTTCTGGAAATTCCGCAGTAGACATTTTTAGTCGACGTTTTGATTCCTAATCGGGAATCATCATCAGGACAAGTAGTCAATTTGGATGGGTAAGCTGCAGCTCTGGAGAATAAATAGGCTTCGGTTCATAAGGATTTAAAAGAAACCGACTAATCTTATGTATAGGTAGAGTATTTTTTATTTTTTATTTTTTATTTTTTATTAAAATATTTTTAATTTTTTAATTATATAAATTCTTTCATTAATAATTTTTTTATTAATTAACAAATTTTAAAGGTTTTTTATTTCTTTAAAGTTTAAATAATAAAGTTTAAGGTTTAAAGTAATATTAAATTTTTAATTTTTTTTTAAGTTTAATTAAAGTTTGGAATTTAATAAAGTTTTAAAGTAATATTAAAAAATTTTAAATTTTAGTTAAAGTTTAGAATTTAATAAAGTTTTAAAGTAATATTAAAAAATTTTAAATTTTATTTAAAGTTTCAAAATTAAAGTTTAGAATTTAAAGTTTTAAAATTAAGGTGTTGATCTACAAAGTTTTGGTATTAATTAAAATTAAAGTTTTTTAAATATTTTAAATTTTGTTTAAGTTTTAAAAAGTTTATCTAAAGGAAAAGCTAAAGTTGAAATTAGGGTTATTTCTAAACCTATACTAAGATTTTTTAATAAGGTTTTTTGGATAACGCTCACAACAGCACGTTGGAGAAGAACAGGTTAACAAATTCACATGAGTTGAGAAGGTACACCTCCAGAAATCAGCAAGAGATGGAAAATCCATGTGATTTAGAGCGAACTACAATTATATTTCAGAAGACCCCCGTCCACCCACAGGATTCAACTATTAAAGATGATCCACAACGTCTATCGAATGGGGAGGATCCTGGTCATTTAAAAAGAAGATCATTCATGTCGTGTGGATAAGTTAGAGCATTCACATTGTATTTTGAGGGATGGGCTTCCAGAACGTAGTGTTAATACAACTGATGGACTTCCAAAGTGCAGGGTTAATGCAATCAAGGGACCACGTCATTGTGAAGAGAAGGAACAGCCATGGCGTCATTTGGAAGATGAGCAGCCACTTCGCCAGGATATGGTAAAAGATGAAGATCCACGCTTCTTAAATAATGAGCAATTGCAGGGGTGGCATGACAACGCTAAGCTACGGCAGGATAAGAATTTGGATATAGTGCGACCATGGTTGTTAAGTAGTAAACCTGAGGCATTCCCCGGTGGGTTAAAAAGCACTACCAGCAAACAGGTAGTCAATCTCTCTGACCACATGCTCAGCATTGAAGAATACAGTGTTCTTAAGAAGGGTCTAGGTTTTTCCATTGCTCCCAAAAGAATCCCAGTAGATAACATTATTTGCAGCATAGAAAACGCCATCCAAACCCTATCCGAGAATGTCAAAGAAGAGGTGAGGCAGGACTGTGCAGTGATCCTAAGAAAAGCAAGACCACCAAAAGATAACCTTAGGAAAGTAGAAAGAGAAGCCTTAAAAAACCTCAGAAACAATGAGGACATTGTAGTCCTCAAGGCTAACAAGGGAGGAGCGACTGTTCTCCTGAATAGCAAGGACTATGTATCCAAAATGCTTGATCATCTTAGCTCAAGCGGCAGCTATAAAAAACTTAGGAGCAATCCGATTTCTAGAATCCTCAGAGAAGTCAAAAAGGTCATCAAAGGTTCTAGTCTTGATGACAAAAACAAGAAGCTCCTCTTGCCGACTGGAGAAGTCACCCCAAGAATTTATGGTTTACCCAAGATCCATAAAGATGGGGTTCCCTTAAGACCAATTGTTAATACGATTGGTTCCCCCACCTATGAGATTGCTAAATACGTAGCCAAAAAGTTAGGTCCTCTTGTTGGACACACAGATTCCTTCATTAAGGACTCAACCGATTTCGTTCATCTAATCTCGAAAGAGAAAATTGACCCCAATGACATCATGGTAAGCTTTGATGTCGTAAGTCTATTTACCAAAATTCCTCTAAATGAAGCCATTGAAGTCATTCAAGAGGTCACTGACCTAGAGATAGCTAAATTCACAGAAATTTGTCTCCGCTCCACATTCTTCAGTTTCCAAGGTGAATTCTATGAACAAACCAGTGGAGTAGCAATGGGGTCTCCCCTTTCGCCTATTGTCGCCAATATTTTCATGGAGAAGTTTGAAAAGAAGGCCCTTGAAGCCTATCCCTTAAAATCTAAACTGTGGAAAAGATATGTGGATGACACTAATGTCATTTGGCCTTTTGGTGAACAAGAACTTAACAAATTCTTTGAGCATCTTAATAGCCAATCCGCTGACATTAAATTCACCATGGAAGTGGAAAAGGATGAGAGCATCCCTTTCCTTGATGTCTTAATCTATAAGAAACTTGATGGTTCCCAAGGACACAAGGTCTTTAGAAAGAAAACCCATACCAATAGTTACCTCGATGCAGACTCTCACCATCATCCGACACAGAAACTAGGAATCATCAATACCCTAGCTATAAGAGCCTCTAGGATATGTGATGTTGAACACCTAAAGGAAGAACAGGGTAACCTTGTTAAAGTTTTCAAAAACATTGGTTACAAAGAACATGACATCAAGAGAACCTTTAGGAACCCCTCAGGCAAACTAGGAAACCCCCACCAACGCACTGACAAAAAGAGGGCCTACCTCCCTTACATTCAAGGCGTCATGGATAATATTTCCAAAATCTTAAAAAAGAAAGAAATTATTACTTCTTTCAAACCCCTAGAAACCATAAGGCAAAAAATGAGGACTGTTAAAGACAAGGTTGATGAGCATCAGCATAAAGGTGTCTATAAGGTCACATGTTCATGTGGCCTTAACTACATTGGGGAAACTGGTAGGTCACTCAAATTTAGGTTAAAGGAACATGGAGCCGACATCCGCAACCAGCGTGTCCGCACCTCTGCCTTGGCAGAACACTCAGAGAAGTCTAAACACCACATATGACTTGAAAACTCTTTGTTTCTTGCAAAAGAAAACCACTACTTTAAACGAAGATTCAGAGAAGCCCTAGAAATTATCAAACACCCTTAGATAACCTCAATAGGGATGGTGGGTTTGAAGTTAGCAGGAATTGGGTCCCCCTTATCAAAGGTCAAAACAAGTCCGAACTGTCTAGGTTATAACCTCTCTCAGATACATAAATAAATTAACCCTAAAAACCCAATTATTAACAAAACCCTAATTTATTAATTAATTAGTAAACCCTTAATTATTAACAAACCCTAATTTAATTAATTTAAATAATCGAATTTCCTAATTGAAAAACTTAGTACCTTATTAAAAAACCTTAGTATAGGTTTAGAAATAACCCTAATTTCAACTTTAGCTTTTCCTTTAGATAAACTTTTTAAAACTTAAACAAAATTTAAAATATTTAAATAACTTTAAATTTAATTAATACCAAAACTTTGTAGATCAACACCTTAATTTTAAAACTTTAAATTCTAAACTTTAATTTTGAAACTTTAAATAAAATTTAAAAATTTTTAATATTACTTTAAAACTTTATTAAATTCTAAACTTTAACTAAAATTTAAAAAAAATTAATATTACTTTAAAACTTTATTAAATTCCAAACTTTAATTAAACTTTAAAAAAAAAAAAAAAATTTAATATTACTTTAAACCTTAAACTTTATTATTTAAACTTTAAAGAAATAAAAAATCTTTAAAATTTGTTAATTAATAAAAATTTTATTAATGAAAGAATTTAAATAATTAAAAAATTAAAAATATTTTAATCAAAAATTAAAAATACTCTACCTATGCATAAGATTAGTCGGCTTCTTTTAAATTCTTATGAACCGAAGCCTATTTATTCTCCAGAGCTGCAGCTTACTAATCCAAATTGACTACTTGTCCTGATGATGGTTCCCGATTCGGAATCGAAACGTCGACTAAAAATGTCTACTGCGGAATTTCTGGAAAAACCCTATTCTAAAAGATGATATTGTAGAGCTACAAGCAATAATAGATGAGATCCATGTAGTATTACACGTTGAGAATAAGGTTAACCAAGTGCGACGAAAATGTAAGACTGGCTACGAATTGAGAATGAATGCACAGATATGCGATTATGACATGGACTATATCATTTTAGATCTGGGGTCAGATGTCAATATCCTAACCCTATAGACTTGGGAAAGCATGGGTAAGCCACGCTTGGACTAGTATCCTATCCAGTTGTTTCTTGCTAATCAGGCGATGGTACTACCCATTCGACGATTGAGCAATGTCATTATCGATGTTGAAGGATTGCGACAGACTTTGACATCATCAACATTGTATATGATACAAATTCTTTCCCTGCACTACTAGGGATAGATTGGGCTATAGACAATCAAACAATTATAAATTTCAAGAAAAGGATCCTCTCCTTTGAAGATGAGGAAATGAGAGTAATCTCGCCCATTGATCCATTTGAGGGGCAAAGATATGTTGAACATGTTTATAACAAGGGGCAGGTTGACTATATCAATCAAATATACAATGTTACAGCTATGCACGAAGATCATATCAGTCTGATAGCAGATGGGAACCTAAGATGGAAGTGCACGAGTTCATGTACATCTGATTCAGGAGAGGCTTTAGAGAATTGGCAAAAGAGGTTACATGAAGTCTCCATGAGAAGTTGTGCAAGAGTCACAAGGTTTATGCAACGGGTGGAGACTAAGTCGAGGGAGTTACGCACCTACTAGAGTTTCATATACACTTTGGATATGGAACCCAATACCTGTGATAACTTTGAGCCGCTGCGAAAAGGAACCCAGCAGGTCACGCATACAGTTCTAATGGTTGACAAACACCCTATAATTCATAGTACAATCCATAAAGAAAAGGGGCGTATAGTCAAGAAGATCAACAACACTAATGCTCACCAACACAGTGCAGCTACTCAGCAAGATAATATACCTAGGGATGTAGAATATAGCCTCACTAAATCTAGCGGGCCAAAAATAGTGGAACTACGTAAAGATCATAGAGTAATACAAAAGCACTCGCAGGATGAAGTAGTTGTACAAATTGCAGATCTCCTGAAGGAATACCAGACCCTCTTCCCTCTAAACGGCATAGAATGAAAGGGAATGGTGGAAGACTTAGAGAGGATGAAGATACCTTTGCGATTGCAGACTAAGCCAACTCAACAATAGATTCCGTCACGACATTATCAATATATCAGGGTGAATCCATCCACAGAAGGAAGACTTATCCTACACTATGAAAGCAGAGTCTTCGCGCACCCACACAAACTAAAGGAAACTTGGCTAAGGCCATGTACCATCGCATAGACTATGGATATAAGCACAGCACAATGCCAGAGAATTCGATGGTACCCGCGTCGTGAGTTTGGTAAATGGCAGTTTCTTGAAACCTTACTCCGACACATGTAAAAAAATGGCTAAAAGACGTAAATTATTCTATTGCAATATTGCGACAGAACCAATAAAAAGCATGAGCAATAAACCACCCAGTGGTCACATCATCGCATATACCCAAGCGGGCGACCTAAAGTGTGCAAGCAGTAAGATAGCTAGGGGCCAAACAATGCAAAAAGTAAGAATGACAGGCTAGATAGCATTAACCAGCGGATCCATGCCAAAATATTTGTACAACTAGGTCACTTGTGTGCCATTAAATCAACGCAGTACGGGGAGCAAGGTGGCGTACTGTTAGCTCTCATAAACCATCTTAGCACTAATTTCCATTACTAGTCTGACAAGTACAACCCAAAAGGTCAAGCTACATAAATTCATGGAGAAAGCATTGGAAAAGGAAACCTGAGAGCATGATTAGACCTTAAATTTATGTCAAATGATGATTGAAAGACATTGTCCAATATCTAAAATATTCCTTTCCCCATCAAGACAGTTTTTTGTTACACACTGAGAGCACCGGAGCCGAGCCATTGCAGAACTGCATCCTGTAATCTGTCTTCCATCACGTTCAAGACTATGGTAATTAACATTCCTAGTGAGATTGAGGCTTCAGACGCCATTGTCATCTATGGATGTCCCATTGATGAGGAAGTAGAAACACAGTCATCCAACATCCCGCAGCTGCTACAGTCACCAGAGACCGATGTAATGGCAAGAACAAGGAAGTCACAAACAATTCCAACCCCTAGTTCAAATCCTGTGCCAAACCCAGTCCAGGAAATACCAATTATTCCAGGCGAGTCATCTGCACAACCACAACTAAGAGAAAAGAAACATAAATTTCCAGACACTCTAGGAAAGTGAGGAACGATGCCTGCTGTTGACCAAGGAAATAATGATGAAGATGAAGAACTGCTACCACAAGCAGATCCACAGAGAGAACGGGCCGACCTGAACTTTCCAGGTTACATTCGACCAAGAAGACCTGGTGCAGTGCATGCCGATATCCCAGCGAAACCGGTGACCACTTTGATAGCACCACATATCCCTGTCGACATACCCTTACTACAGAACATTCTCCCCACATTAGTTGTTTTGAATCTCCAGGGCTACGACACTTGGAAGCAAGAGGGATTGCATATAACAAACTACATGGACATAATACAGGCCACTGAATGTGCTACCAAGGTAATCAAACCACAGGAGTGGGCTGAGGGACTACCCACTGCAGGCCTAACAAACATGTTGTTCATGCCTCATTTCAGCCATAACGTACAGGCCAGTACATATGTAAAGCAGTTACTAGTCTATTTTCATAGAGGATACTTATGGCTGGATCAGCCATACCCAGTTAATGATGAACTAATAGTGAGAATTACAGGGCTCCAAAGCGAAGGAAAATATCCTCTACCTTACCTCGCTAAGCATAATACTTGGGACATTAAGCAGAAGCACAACCTTCAGCGCACAGGATGGGGAAACTTACTTGGGCCCATCCAGGACAAAAGTGTCTAGTTTGCTGCAAAACTATTACCCTGTGAAATATTTTATAAAGTGGTACCAACACAATGTTCCGCAGGGGTGATAGAAATTGCAAATTTATGTGCATGGGGAGAAAAATTCAACTAGTTGTGGTACTTACTAAATGACCTGTTCGAATATGTGATGCTGGCGCAACACAAGAAAGGTCATAAATTCTACTATTCCTGGTTTCTAATTTTGATTTCCTTCACTCTCTGGGTTGACCCTCCGGACTATGTACAAATGGATGTTCTTATATCCTGTTTGGGGGTAAAATATCGGAATATATAGGAAGACAAGGCCGACAACAAACACCAGCAGGATAACAATGTGGTATTCTTCTTACATGCAGAGGCACTGCGACACGTTGTTCAGAAAATCCACAGGATCCGCACCACAATTTGTGCACATGTACGTTGCTTTTGTCAAGTTTGAAGTTGATATACATAATATAAATCTACTGCCCACAAAGGTACCACGTCGACAGATACATCAAGCCAGATTTATTGTGACCGATGATGACGTGGATGCAATTATCAAGCTATGGCTTGAGGAATGGCATAGTCCACTCGCAGAGCCACTACTTGAAGACCTTAATGTAGAAGAACCGCCCATTCATCAAGTTAATGGTGAAGACCAGGAAGGTGATAATGCCCAAGCAGATCCATAGCAAGAAAACATGGAGGATGATGACGATATGGAGGACTCGAATCCACATCCTTCAGCGCAATCGCATGCTGAAGATCAAACACCGACCTGTGTGCATCCCAAGGAAGGCCAATAGTCTCGAAAGAATCAAAAAGCTGATAGAACGGTGGACACCACTATATTAACTAAGGATGAGTTACAGGAACTTGCCAACGCTATTAAGAAAGTTGCGCAAGATAACTTTTGTGAGTTGATGGCTCAATAGGAGCACATTGCCAACCAAGTTCAGGACCACCTCAATAAGTTAAAAATGGTTGTCAATGATGTCAAGGACACTGTGGAGGCCAAAACATATGGTGTTGATCCTAACGTGCCACTAGTCGCACCAGCATTAGTCCCACTAATCAAAAGAAGCATGCACTTAAAGCAACTGAAGAGGCAAGCACAGCTACTGCCAGTAACAGCGTTGAGATAGACTTCTCCACATTGTTCTTGGAGGAGCTCTACAACATCCAGCAGGCGACCACAACTGAAATTCGGCTAAGGGAAAATGTCATTGCTGCTCAGGAAGCAACGCACCAAAAGAAGGCCAAACTACGCAAGGCCCTCTTGTAAGGAAAGGATCGGGAATTGCAGGAGTGCACCAAAATTCTGGCTGAGAAGGAGTAGGAAATATTAGCCCGGGAGAAAATCCGTGTCATGTTAGCGGATTCCATTAAGAATTCCATTGTAGCATTCCCACCAGAGGCGGGGAAATCCGAGGAAGACTCCTTGGTTAAAGTTTCCATACTTACGAAGATTGCGCAAGAACTTCAACACTAAGTAGAAGATCTGCAATCTTGACAGATACCAAGCACACCCCTAGAGGTGCTGGCAGAAAGAAGAACAACAGTGTTTGAAGCTGTTGAAAAAATTAAAGGCGAAGAAGCAATCTACACAAAGGCCGCAGACAATGTTGTGACCATTTGGGAAACATTGCTTAAGGATGACACAACTGAGAAAATAAGGCAGCATATATGCGAGACAGATGAGCGCATCACTGCCGCAAAGGTGGACATGCGGAAGCTTCCCCTCCAGTAGAAGGTCATTAAGCATGCAAAGATCAAAAGTATCCTACAGGAAGTTCAAACCCTTCGCGAGCAGGAGAAATCTAGGGAAGCCAAGGTTGAGGAATTCCAGTTAGAAGCAGAAAATCTTGCAGAACATATTGAGCCGATGTAGTAGAATCTTCAAAGCATACTGCAGTCGATAGAGAAACACTTGTTGGAGCATGTACAGTTCGACCAGGTAGAGAAATTGGTTGTGCAAAAACAGGAAGCTACGGCGGGAGTTGCTAAGATAGAAGCAATGGTGCGGGAATTCCAAGGAAAGGTCTGTGCTACTGCACAAACAAACTCGAAACCAACAAGTTCAAAATAATGTACAGAAAGGTGACCAAGGCACTCAGCTGAAAAAATAAAAAAATAAAAAAAAAATTACATTTTGAAATGTTTGAATTTTGGAGGCAACCATAGCACCGCGTGTGCGTAGCAGGAAAGCCGTAGGTACAACTTAAGGAAAAACTTGTGCAGACATGATGAGACACATTACAACCGCTGCCAAAACTGATTATGAAGCAAGTGATGGAAAATCTGAGACAACTAGTATGTACTGATAGACTGTTAAAGGCATCAAGATTCAACGAATATTTGGCACTTGGACCAGGATAACGCTGCAATCAGATCAAGTGTGGAGAACCCAGTCACCATGGTCATCCAGCTCATCTACACGTGCTCACGACTTTCACTACCCAAAAGTGGTGACACCGGTAATCATAGCATATCTACGAAGGAAATCCGGTACACAAGGTAAGGGTTTTGTCCTCATAATGCCACTGGATAAGCCTGCACGAAAGAAGACCCGATGCTCTTCCTATAAGATCGGGGTTCGCTTGCACTAAGAAGACATCACTGTGTTATGCTGCTCACCCACCAGGTACAGTTACAAATGACTTGGAGAGTCTCCTGTTGAGCAGCTTTCAATATGTCGGGCATATCCAGAGACAACAAGAATAAAGATGGTGATAGTCACCCAGTTGCTTCAACCCATTGACAAGACTTCGGCGAAGTCATCCTTCGCTATTAGTAGATCAGTAGAGTAGCGGCCCTATCTATGGAACCAGAGCGGACTCATATCAGGACTAGAGACCCAACCTATTTTGACAAGCTCTGCAGGGTCCGAACTAGAGTCCCTACCATCTTTCACAAATTCTACGGGCTTGAAAAACGGCCGCAGCATCCACCCCTTCTGGCAAGATCTTCAGATCTTATTAGGATGCGAGAGGTCCAACGAGCAAGATTCGGTTTGAACTCTATGTTGCTCAAGTGAAATTTATCAAAGTTTGGCAAATCAGTCACCTCCACCACCCAGGATAGAAAGACTTGTCCAGTTTTCAATATGGACAAGTATTCAAAGTTCATATATATGGTAAAGAGGGTGGTGAAGACAACACTGCAGAAGAGAGAAACTCGAAGAAGCGCAGCAAGAGAACAAGACGCAACAACCCACATCAATTGTGCATCAACTCTCTAGAGCATGAGAATGGGGGAAGAACCAAGACCACATGGATTGCTGTGTTGGAATGGGACACTATGTATCCTTTATGAAGTTGGAGGTGGGCTATGACAAGATGATGAGAGATTCCCAAAGCAAATAAAACATTCCTCTTTGTAGGGATCTTGGTCTTAACAAAAAGCGCATAAGCTTACCTTGTCAGCTCAAGCAAAGTCTGCGATTAAATCCTCCATTACCCATCCTCTAAAATGGTGTTGCAAAACAAGCTATATCTGTGTGCTTATCTCCGCTGCAGTAAAGATAATGATTTGAAGACAGATTTGGAGAGTTCAGATAGAAATGTCGGGGTCGACGATGATAAGGAAGATGCTAGGATTGAAGATAAAGGTAAAAGGTCAGTGAAAGGGAAGGGGCCTGATACAAGTTTGGGTAGCAGTAAAGCTTCTGTGATTGATTCTGCTGATTTACTTCAAGAGATTCCAAATGTGAAGAGTGGTCAGATTAAAGGAAGTAGGAGGAGAGAAACACAAGAATCTGTCAAAAGGTTACCTTGAAAAGAAAAAAAGTAAGGAGCGGACTGTGCAAGTTAAGATGCAGCCGAAGCAAAAAAAAAAAAATCTCTATTTTTTCAAAAAGATACCGTGTAGATGGGGTGCTCATATGTCCATTTCTTAGTGGCTCGGGACGAGCCACAAGTGAGTGTTGGAGGCCTATTGGCCTGGGAAAGAGGCATAAGAAGGAACTTTGCACGTGCAACCAAGGAAAATGCTCCGCGCGCGCAATAGAAGCAAAGGAAGAGCGTGAAGGACGAAAAGGGCCTGCGAAGGAAGAACTGATAAGTGCACAACAAAGGAAAGGTGACCGCAAAAGTGCGCAAGGGGGAAAATAGTCAGAAAGTGATAGATGTAGAATCTAGATCATGGCCGTATAAGGCGGCGTAAGCCTGCAGTTACGCACGTACGAGAAGATATTTGTAAGTCAAGCTGATAGTGCCTCATGTCAAGTCATGATCACCACAGATGTAACCAAAGGGGTGGCTGATGGTGACGCCTAACAGACTGTCGGGATGCAGTTGGCCCTGCGTGGCCATGTAAATTTGTATAAATAGGAAGGATGCAGTGGTTAGAAGGTTGGTCTGTAAGGTTTTCATTGATCCTTGTTCAGTTTTTAGTAGTAGTTTGTTATTCAGCGGTAATCCATGGAAGGGGATGTCCATTATGTTTTAATGTCATAGCGATCAGAAGAGGAGTAGACGCATGAAAAGTATGGTAGCATTAGAGGGGTTATTGAGCTGTGGATCTCACTACAGTGGGAGAATACCACTAGGAGTAGAAGTAGAGTAGGAGAGCGAACCAAAGAGAATGAGAACTATGAGTCTGAACTTAAAGACATATCTCAAGATCAATCTGCATCCCGCAGACTGCAAGGTGCTATATCCTTTCTCATGCTAGATGAAGAGCACCTTGGTGGTTTTTCCTAGATGGGTTTCCACATTATTTCTTGTGTCCAAATGAATGATTGTTATGGTGAATGTTTATGTGATTGATTAATAGTTGCTTTCCGTATAATGTTAAATGTGGTTCAGTTTTTGTTAGTTTCTTGCAATTGGTAGATGGATGAACATAATATTTTGCTGAATTGAAACTGTATAAATATATATCATTCTCTATAATTCCTGTTCTGAATCCCCACAAAAGTCATAGAGCCGATTGACGTGAATCAGCTGCACCGCATGAGTTGCACTAGCTGTGAGGAGGAAGGAAATTCATGTTGCGTGCGATGACATACAGTTGTGCTTATTCGCGTAGAACCGATTCCTCCATCCAACCACCCTGCTGCCTTTGTTGAGCTCCTTGGTTGTGAGCCAAGGGACTATACTTCCCAGAAAATCATAAAAACATGGTTCCGGCGGTTACCCATCCATGAGATATCTCGGGTGAGACTGCGCCTACTTCGCAGGTGTTGCCGATGGGGCTTCCTTATTAAGACGGTATCTCGGGTGGTTGTTGGATTGGCGGGCTGCATAGAACCTGGGTTGTGCAAGTGGGTAAAAGTGGCCAACATCATATATATACATATACATAAGAATTGTTTATGTTTTCCAAATATTGTGTACTTAGAGATTTTAATTTTCGCTTATATTATCTTTATGATTGGGTTGATTCTAGCATTGGTTATACATGCTAATTTGAGATCATTTTGGGTTGAATTTGTTAAGTAAACTTTAATGGTGTTTATTTAGGTAGATATCCTAAGTGCAAACCTTTGGATAGGTCATCATGCACTTGCGTAGGCCATCAAGATGATGACTAAGGAAAATCCTCTGAAATAAAAGGAACTTGCTAGCCAAAATGACCCTTCAAAACATGATTGTACACCTAAAGAGAACATGTTGCTACCAAAGGAAGGATCAATAGGGATGACAAGATAGGAAGTGAGTGGGTAAGATAGGAAGGAAAGGAAGTGACCTTAGGCTATGATAGGTGGGTAAGAAGGCTATTAGGGCTGCCCTAAATAAGATATTACCTATCAGGGTTTCCTCATTGATTATAAAGCCTAGATTATGCATGATAACCTTTAAACTTCAGTTAGGGTTAGGGTTTCCTTGTTGATTCTAAACCCTAGGTTATGCATGCTAACCTTTAAATCGTTAAAATTGCAACAATTACAATAGATCGTTAAAATTGCAAGTGCTCAATAGATCATTATAGAAGACACATATTCATGAACTTGTTTCATTTTTTATTTGTCAAGGAAGAACACTTTTTATGGGACGTTATCATTATGGGATGTTTTCATTTCAATTATGGATGTGGTTGAAGCATGTTAGTGGTGTTGATGGGACGTTATCATCATATCGTATAAAGTCAACCTCTTTTGCAACCGACATACATTGACATAGACCCCAATCAATTTAGTTTTTATGAAGATAGGACTGTCAAAATAAGAATGATTTCCATCCAAGTCAAAATGATTATGATAGTCCAAAACACTAATTTTCAGCTTGCCAAAATGAGTGTACAATCCCAAATGCAAGTACTAATGATAAACAAGAGTTGGAATGGTACTTTGAATTAGTGAAAGGTACCATCAAAACAAAAGTATTTCCAGCCAAGCATTTAGCATTATGACAATCCTATATTTCACTTTTTAGCTTGTTAAGACAAATGTACAATCTTTTTAAGTAAACATCAGTGATAAACAATTTTTTAAGTGCCAAGTTTCTAAGCCAATGGGACTCTTAAACCAAATCAAATTTTCAGTCAAGTAAAATTTCTTATGACAGTCCAAGATGTAATTTCCAGTCAAGTAAGAACGATAGGAAGTATATTCACTTGGCTTTTGATGACACAATGACTTGCAAGCAATTCAAGGCCTTTTCTAGTATTTTTCCAAGTTATGGATGTTTATATACCACTGTCAAATTTGTTTAAGTATGGATGGAAATGATTGTTTATATACAGTCCCTTTAGGGTGTCTTTGTGCCACTTTAAATTGGGTTATGGAAAAATTTGAGGAGAGGCGTTAGTGAGTGGGTAAGATAGGAAGGCAAGGAAGTGACCTTGGGCTATGATAGGTGGATAAAAAGGCTATTAGGGCTGCCCTAAATAGGATATTACAATGACGAAATTAGGGTATCTTAGGATGAGTTAGTGGTGCTCTAGGGCTGTCCAAAATGGATATTACCGTCAGAGATATAGAGAGAGCCGTGGGAAAGGTAGGAGTCTACGGAAAGGGTTTTAACAAGGGTTAGGCTAGAATAGAATGGTTTAGGTGTGTCTTATGGCTGCCTAATATGTAGTATTACAGTCTAGTTTGATAGATAGTTCTAGGGTTAGTAAAGGTTAGAAAATGTAGTAGAAGGCCTATTGATATGGAAAAGGCAAGTCCAAAGCACATGCAAGATGAAGATGAGCTATGCTTTGCTTATTTCACTATGGCTTATAAAAGGAGTGCCCATGAAGCTCTGACCCTGGCTTATGTGAAGTAATTCATGCTTAAGCTTTGAAGTATTTCATTTGATTAGTCTATAAATAATATGTGACATATGATTAGTCTATGATTTGTGTATTTTTTTGTTAACTAACCTACAGTATTAAATTTTTTATGCATTTTATTGTGAAAATACAGAGTTCATTGCTTCGTCAACAATAAGTATTGCAAGCGCATCAACTGTAAACTACTACTGCATTCCACATAATGTATGAAAATCTGTAATAAAAGGAAAAGTAGTATAAAGAAGTACAAAATGATATATTAATATACAAAAATTTCCAATCATATACAGTAGTAGTGAAAAAGGGAACATTGTTCCCAATGTCTATATAATGGCAACTCATGCCATATACAAAATATGGCAACTCGTGCCCTATACAAAATATGAAAACTCGTGCCAAAATGACACATCATGGTTAGTGTACATAGGAGGGTCTCTCAATCCTCCTGCCCACCCTCGAAGCTCCTAGGTGCACCTCCAAAATTGATCTTCCTCTTCTTCGAGCTAGAGGAAGTTCGGTTCTTCTGGCCGCTTTGACCACCTCCCCTTGGGCTCTAAAACGAAAACAATCAAATGTCAACTCCTACAGGAAATTATACAAGTATAAAACACATTTTAAAAATGACAATTACATTTTCAAATTTTAAATAGCTCACCTGAGACGAGATCATTAGTGGTGAGCGGGCTACCCTCCTCCATGATCCAAGTCTCTCGAAAATGCCACCCTGCAACATTTAAACAGTAAGATAACTCGTACAATTTACTGCCTATGATAATTTTCGTTAATATTGCATGAAATTTTCATAAACTAATCAATCTCACCGTGAAAACAACAGGCTGGTCCTGGGGGTTGGTAGGTGGAGCAATTTACTGGTCCTCAGGGGTGGCAGGTGGAGAAGTGGGCTAGACAATCTGCTCTGATGCTAGGGTGGATGGCATAGTGGGGGATGTAGCCACATCGACGTTAGCTGCAACACTAGGGGGCATGGTGGGAGAGGGTGTGGACTCGAGTGGGAAAAGTGGTGATGTACGATGATAAATTCCAACTGGCTATAGAATGGAACAGTCCACCCTGGAAGAGGAAACGAGGGTGGTGGGGGAATATGGGGGAGGGGGATGAGGTCTGGTATGGGGTGGAGGGATGGGTGAATGTGGATGGATGGTGTAA
>LPNX010850564.1:508031-527484 GCA_001517045.1 Pseudotsuga menziesii
AAAGATTTTTGCTGCAGGTGTGCAATCGGCGGACAACACATTCAACCCCCACAAATTATTTTTCCCCTTCTTTTAATTTTCCTCTTCAGTCCTTTCAGATTTTCAAGCTTTTTCCCTTTTCCCCTCCCGTGTTAGTTTGATGCCTTTTGTCAGGAAAGTGCTGACAGTACCGTACAACCCTAAATAGAAAAGAGTTAGCCTTGGATTCATTTTGTGCAGACTATGGAAAGCAAGAAACAAGAGAATTATTTGAAGGTTTTATTGTCAATGGTGAAAATATATGAGGAATTAAAAGAACCTTAAAGGAATTTATCAAAGGAAGAAGGAAAAGAAGGCATTATGACTCTGGAAAAGAGACCCTCGAAAACAATGATCTTCATTGTATTACTCAAGATTGAACCACTATCGAAGGACGAAGCACAAAGGACCATAGTATCGCTTATTGCACATCTGACCCCGTAGGGAAAACTGGGTTAAACAAAATTTTGAAGGGTTGGCTAAATTGGGTTAAACAAAATTTTGAAGGGTTGGCTAAACTGGGTTAAACTAAATTTTAAAGGGTTGGCTAGAGGAAGCTAGGCCTACTGGAAAGACAGGACCCAAGGTTTGCTAGAGGAAGCCAGGCCTACTGGAATGACAGGAGTAATTTAGGATAAGGAAATAGAAATTAAAAGTTCTATATAAATTTATATGGAAATACTGAACAAGAGTAGGGATTGCTCTTGGTATCTTCAAAACTAAGTCCATGGCTTAGACATGTAAAAGGTATACGATTTTTATGCACAATAGCAGAGCAGGGAACAGAGTAATTGACTGGCTAGCCAGCATGTGTCTCTTGACAAGTAAGAAGAAGTTACGATTAATGAAATTATGAAAGATATCGAAAAAGAAAGGGGTAGGAAGGATGCTCTTATTGTAATTGATAAGTTTTATTTCCTAAGATGGCCCTTAAGAGCTAGGTTTTGTTTCCCAAAGTGCATGAACCTTGATAGCTAGGTTTATTTCCCAACGTAAGGCACTCCCCCCCCCTCACTATATTCCCCACAACCTTATACCACATAGCATGGCAACACAACTAATATCAAGAGGGATAATTCTCCAGGTTCATTCTTCCACCAACAATCAGTAGTTGTAGAAAACAAGCAAAAGGCCAATGAAAATTGGTGACTCAAAACAAATATGAGGAAGAAGGGTGTCACCACTTCCATCACCTTGGATCAGTTGAAGGAGGAGAATT
This sequence comes from Pseudotsuga menziesii, assembly GCA_001517045.1. NCBI lineage: Eukaryota > Viridiplantae > Streptophyta > Pinopsida > Pinales > Pinaceae > Pseudotsuga > Pseudotsuga menziesii. The sequence goes on from LPNX010850564.1 coordinate 509,269, forward strand.
GTATAATGTATTGTGATTCACAATATTAGGCCACATTTGGAAGCAGTTGAGCATTTAACATGAGAAATGAAAGACCCCATACCATAGAAGACGGATTGGATGCCATGAAAGAGGAAATGGAGCGGGTGTATTAACTCTGCAGAATTAAGACCTAAAGCTGGAGATATTGTTGAGAGCAATAAAAGAATATGAAGAATTGTTAACTCAACAAATTTCCAATGTAACTCAGGGGTAAAAGATGAACCATTGCTCCTTAGCCGACACCTCAAAATAATCAAAATAGACCAGGGAATGAATGGAACTTGAGCATCAGGTAAATCCATGGAATCCCAAACTCCATTCATGGGAGACAACAAGCAGAGAAGATTCAAAGAGCTAATCCACACCACCTCCCTAGCAAGCCTTCAAGAAGCTAATCCACAACTCCCTAGCGAGCTTTGAAATTCCAAATAAGCTCACATGGTGAGATTGTCAGTCTCTGTTAGTTTTGTTATGATTATTTGGTGAGTTTAGATAAGCTAATACGGCATTTTTTGAAACAGTAAGTATATATTTTGGATATCAGTACACATGGGTTTGTTATGTTTTTCATGGATTTCTGAAGGCACCTAAAACCTCAGAAATTGGACATTTTGTACTGAAAAAAGTGAGGTGGTCTACAGTCCAAGTGTGTGGGGGGGTTTTAGTTACTTCATGTGTGTGAGTTACACTCCTATTGACATTAGGTAAAGGACATGTTGAAATATTGTAACTTTGAAGAATATTCTATATGTATCTTTTTATGGTCCCCGATGGTCCTACTAGGAGAACCACTTGTATTACATTGTACCCCGATGCTCCTAATCGGAAGAACTAATAAGAGTCATGAGGTAGTCCCCTCTAATTGTAAAGGTGGGTCATCAGCACCCTAGTGTGGTTACTTGAGCCTACATGTGTAACTCGAGCCTACATGTCAAATGAGTTAACTTAAGTGAATGAATGAATATAAATCGAGGTGTAGTGCTCCTCATTTGGAACACACACACTCTCACTTGTGTAGTTCATTAGTGGAGAAGAGAAGTAGTTGGAGAAGGAGGAGGATCAGGCTTTGATCTCCTTGCTGGTTTTATCTTTTATCTTTTTGGGGCATCTATATTGAGGAAGCTTTTGTTGGGTTTTCCCTTTAGGGTTTTCCTAGGATAAATCTTTGTGTTCCTTTTTTATGGGTGTATTTTTCTATCTTTCAGTGATCCTATTTATATGCTTTTGTCATGAAAATGAAATGAAATACTGATGCCTTAGCTAAGCATATGAAAATTTAACATGGTATCAGAGCCACCCTGAAAGAAGACATTGTGCAGCTACAGAAGTTAGGGCTTATTAATTTTTTATTCTCTCTACACAATCTTTCAGCAAAAGAAGGCTAGGCTGACTCTCCTTTGAAGGGCGCATCTTTCTATCGAAGTAGAATTCAATTCTGAGCATTTTCAGTTTTCGGTGTGGAAAATTAGGGCTTCTTGCAGAAGAAGAATTTTTGAGTGAGCCCGGCATAGGATTGCTCCCCTCATCAAAATCGAAGTTTAAAGATCTGGATCAATATTTTTGGTTGGGTGAAACTTTGGGAAATTCAAACCCTAGTTTGACCCCGAGCTAGAAAAACCCTAAATACTAAAACTACTAATTTTTGGTACTTTTGCTATATTCCAAGATTGGTGAAGGATTAGGAGCTCAAAATCATAGCGGTCGAAGATAAAATCCTGATGCCGATTGTGTCCAAAATTCAGCCTTAGATTCCACATATCCTAGGAGATATGATCCCTGCAAGTTAGGCTTCCAGCCTCTTCCAGAGTTCATCCCTAAATAGGACACCTGGGGAGAATTGCTATAGCTTGGGATACAGAGGTCCAAATGGACTTCTGGAAAATGTTCTAGAAAGATAACGGACTATAATTTCTATGGTCTGAATTTTAGAACTAGAAGATGAAACAGTGACACGTGGAAGGCCATACAACTTCGCTATTCTGAACAGTCCTGTAACAGGTCACCTTGGGAAAAGATCATAAATCCAAATTGATGAAACCAATTCTGATGAAACCTATGGTGTTGGATCAGGGATATGCGAGGTTACCTTATTGAGAAATTTCAGATATATAGGAATATTAATTTTGGAGATATAACAGAAACAGTGACAGGCATTTCTGCAGAAGAAATTGGAAAACTAGGGCTTCCTATTCCGAGAGTTTCCCTCCACTGTTTTCAGAAAAGGAGTACATTGGACAGCTCTATTTGAAGAGATCTATATTTCTATCCAATCAGATTTGAAAGATTCCAAGTTTTGAAAATTAGGGTTTCTCTAACAAACCTTAGATCAGCCAGCTCCAGAAGCAGGACAGACACCTCAAATCGGTAAGATATAATCTTTTGCTATTTGCATTTGAGGTTCTCATTTTAAAGTGATATATCACATTAGCTTGATGATAATTTTGGTGAAGTTAACAACTTCCAAGCATGAAAGTATTTGATCTCTTTGAAGAAAATGAATTGGACGCCTACATGAGTAGAGAGGTTTCAGTTCTAGAGGGAGATGAGGCTCAAAGCCTTACACCAAAAAAACTTGGTCAAGGACAAGAAGATCATTGTTGATTCAGTCACAGACAAGAAGATCATTGTTGATTCAGTCACGGATCAACTTGTACCACAAGTGTCTTCCCTAAAGACATCGAAAGAGATGGTTGATTCCTTGACCAAGATATTTGAAGGAAAGAACATACATCGGAAGATGACCCTAAGAAACAAATTGAAAAGGTAAAAGAAGAAGTGAAGAATGCAGAAGTGGTGATAGCCACCTTGAATGGCCTCCCAGGATCATGGGATCCATTCATACTAAGAATGTATGCCAGAAGAAAGTGATTACTTTCATCTCAACTCATAAGAGGAGAAGAAGAAGATGGGAGCAATTGAAGATCAAGCTCTCACCATTCAAAGAAGATCCCTCAAGCGATGAGGAATATGAAGAGAGTCAATTCTTGAAGAACCTCTTATTCATCTTATCATTTGGATAAGAAATGATGATTTCATGAAAGAAGAAGATGATAAAGCAGCATCATCAAGATGGAGTCTACCCACAAAACAAATAAAAAATAAGTATTCAATTGTCATTTCATGATATTGTTTTGTTATGCATTTGATTATATTTAGTTGATGTGTTATGCATGATAGACTGTTTGCATTAATGACAGTATACTACTAATATGCATGTGATGGGTAAGTAGCTCATGGTGCTATACATCTCTCCATTGCTACTTATCTAGAATGAAACCTCTTTGCTGACATATTGGATTAGTGCACAATCTCAATGATGTCATGGTAGAAATGGAAGGCATCTAGAAAGTTTATGTGAGATATGGATGAATGTTGTATTGACTAAACAGTTGCATGATGCATAAGAATTTGTCATTATGCATATGTTTTATGAAATAGTTCTAACCATGCAACTGGTGCATTTGAATTGTAGGAAAGGTCCTGTACAACCTCCTATAAGAAAAGAAGGATGAGACTTGTTCCGAAGAACAAGTGATGACAATTCAAGAATATCTCCAATAAACATGAATCTGAAGCTCCCAGGGTCAGATACACCATGACGAAAGAAAGAGCTTCAGAGAGCGATAGATCCACCTTGAAGGGTACGAGAGATAACTCAAGATGAAGAAAAGAATGCTATGAAAGAAGCTATGATCAAAGAATAACCGTTGATCATGGGGAATGATGTATATGATATGATTTCGAGACATAAAGGGAAGTACATAGTATCTATAGATCTACAAGAACAAGTGTACAAAGCAAGGTTCGTGGTTTGCCTATGAAAGAATAGACTATGACATAACATACTCTATTGACTAGACCTACTAGAAGTATATATCAAGCATAGAACTACCTATACAGAATGAAGAGGGAAGATGATACTCCACTTTAGGGGGAGTGACTATAGAATATATCTGAGTTCGACATGGTACGACATGATGGACATCTTCTTGATGGATCGAGACTTTACCAAGAGTAAAGTGGGTTCCAACCTTCAAGGTTGAATGCAGAAGACTAGGATATGTTGATGACCTGACAAGACAAACTCATGGAATATGTTATGATGAAAGAATACTAGAATGATGTTTGGGATATAGTACTCAAACCAGAAAGCAAGAATGTGGTATCTTACAAATAGATTTGCAAGATAAAATATGTTGCTGATAGAAGAAAGGAAAGACTTGTGGCTAGAGGTTTCTATAAGAAAGAGGGAATTAATTCTGAAGAGACACTTACTCCAAGAAGCAAGGTACACTTCCTTCAGAACCATGATGGTAGTTGCTTCCATGATGAAGTACAGACAAGCCTTCCTTAATGGTATGATTGGGGAAGAGCTTTACATCGAATAGTCATAAGGATTTGAAGTTGAAGACATATGGACTCACATATGCAAGATGAAGAAGGCCCTCTATGGCCTGAAGCAAGCTCCCAGAGCTTGGTATGGAAGAATAGATAGTTTCTTGACAAGCATGGGATTTGCCAAGAGTAAAGTCAATCCTAACCTTTACTACAAGGTTGTAGAAGATGAACCTGTCACACTATATGTGGATGACTTATTCTTGACAGGGAATGAGAAACAGATTGTAGAAAGCAAGAAGAAACTAGTAGAAGAATTTGAGATGAAATACCTTGGGTTAATGCATTGTTTCCTAGGTCTGGAAGTATGTCAAAGTTCAGAAGGAATCTTTCTCAACCAGGGAAAGTATGCGGTAGAGATATTGAAGAGATTCAATATGTTGGAATCCAGAGCCATGGCTACTCCTATGGATTCCAACCTGAAGCTGTTAGCCGATGACTCATCAGAGTTAGTGGATGTGACTCATTACAGACAGATCATTGGGTCATTGATGTACTTAACAAATACCAGACCAGACATTTGTTTTGTTGTGAGCACCATGAGTCAATTTCTTGTTCAACCAAGACGGGTTCACTTAGTAGCTGCAAAACATGTGATGAGATATCTGAAAGGGACTATAGACTTTGGTCTATACTATGATGGTAGCCATGAGTATAGATTGTATGGCTACACAGATGCATATTGGGATGGAAGTATCTCAGACAAAAATAGCACTTCAGGTGGATGTTACAGTCTGGGATGTGCTATGAGTTCATGGTTTAGCAGGAAACAGTCCAGTGTTTCTCTTAGCACGACTGAAGCAGAATACGTACCAGATTGCTCTGCGAAGTTGTGAAGCCATATGGCTTCAGAAGATGATATCAGGTCTCTTTGACCTGAATATGGATACTACAACGATTCTATGTGATAACCAGAGTCGTGATGATATAGAACCCTGTGTTCCGTCGTAACACATAGAAATTCGGTATTTCTACATATGAGATAAGATGCAGATGGTGATGTTTCAGTATTTACATACTGTAGATGCTGATGATGGTGATTATGTATTTCTATACTGAATATAGATATGATGATGCTTTCAGTATTTCTATACTGAAGATATAGATGGTGATAGTTCAGTATTCACATACTGAAGATGTAGATGATGATGGTTTGGATGATGATGTACTCACGAAGCCTCTATCTCAAGTAAAGTTCGAACACCTTCAGGACAAGCTGGGTGTTGTTTGAAAGCACCTTCCTCGAAAGGGGGGAGTAGTGATGATTGCAGTGGGATTGTATCATCCCTAAGAACTTTCCCTAAAGTGACCTGGAGACCTCGGTCTTCGAGAATGAAGAGGGATTGTATCATCCTAGGACATCTGTCCATAATAGATCCGGTGACCATAGTCCTCGAGAACGTGATGGGATTGTATCATCCTTGGGCACTTTCCCTAAAGTGATCCGAAGACCTCGGTCTTCGAGAATGAAGAGGGATTGTATCATCCTGGGACATCTGTCCATAATAGATCCAGAGACCTCGGTCTTCGAGAATGAAGAGGGATTGTATCATCCTGGGACATCTTTCCATAATAGATCCGGTGACCTTGGTCCTCGAGAACGTGATGGGATTGTATCATACTTGGGCACTTGCCCTAAAGTGATCCGAAGACCTCGGTCTTTGAGAATGAAGAGGGATTGTATCATCCCGGGACATCTGTCCATAATAGATCCGGTGACCTCAGTCCTCGAGAATGTAGTAGGATTGCATCATCTTTGGACATCGTCCTAAAGTGATAGGGATTGATTCTCCCATAATCAATACGGTGACTTCGGTCCTTGAGAATGTGGTAGGATTGCATCATCCTTGGACATAGTCCTAAAGTGATAGGGACTAACTCTCCCATAATCAATTCAGTGGCTTTGGTCCTCGAGAATGTGGTAGGATTGCATCATCCTTGGACATAGTCCTAAAGTGATAGGGACTGATTCTCCTGTAATCAATCCGGTGGCTTCGGTCCTCGAGAATGTGGTAGGATTGCATCGTCCTTGGACATAGTCCTAAAGTGATAGGGACTAATTCTCCCGTAATCAATCCGGTGGCTTTGGTCCTCGAGAATGTGGTAGGATTGCATCTTCCTTGGACTTCGTCCTAAAGTGATAGGGACTGATTCTCCCGTAATCAATCCGGTAACTTCAGTTGTCGAGAATGTGGTGGGATTGTATCATCCTTGGACTTTAAGTCCAAAAGTGATCCAAAGACTTTTTGTCTTTGAGTTGTGGTTTGCAGGTTGTTGTTGATGATGATGATGTCGTACTGATCGAAAGATCAGAGTATGATGATGATGACGTACTGATCGAGAGATCAGAGTATGATGATGACGTACTGATCGAAAGATCAAAGTATGATGATGATGACATACTGATCGAAAGATCAGAGTATGATGATGATGACGTACTGATCTAAAGATCAGAGTATGATGATGACATACTGATTGAAAGATCAGAGTATGATGATGATGACATACTGATCGAAAGATTAGAGTATGATGATGATGACGTACTGATCTAAATATCAGAGTATGATGATGATGCACTATGATTATGATGTTTCTGATCGAAAGATCAGAATATGATGATGATGTTTCTGATCAAAATATCAGAATGTGATGATGATTATGATCGACAGATCAGAATATGATGATGATGATGTTGCTATTGATCGAAAGGTCAAAGTGTTGATCGAGAGGTCAAAGTGCTGAAGATGTTGCTGCTGATCGAAAGGTCAAGGTGCTGAAGATGTTTTTGCTGATCGAAAAGTCAAAGTGTTGAAGATGTTGCTGATCGAAAGGACAAAATGCTGAAGATGTTGTTGTTGATCGAAAAGTTGAAGTGTTGAAGATGTTGCTGATCGAAAGGTCGAAATGCTGAAGATGTTGTTGTTGATCGAACAGTCAAAGTGCTGAAGATGTTGCTGATCCAAAGCTCCAAGTGCTAAAGATGTCGTTACTAATTGAAAGATCAAAATAATGAAGATGTTGCTGATCGAAGCAGTCAAAGTATTAATGATGATGAAGACTGAATATTGAAGATGAAGACCACATGATGTTGAAAAGCTTCCAATGATTTATAGATGTGTTACCTTGCTGATGTTGATGATGTGTCCTATCTCTACTCTTGTTGTTGTTGATGTTGCTGTAGAATACCCTTCTCGTTAAGGGGGAGTGTTGAAATATTGTAACTTTGAAGAATATTCTATATGTATCTTTTTATGGTCCCCGATGGTCCTACCGAGAGAACCACTTGTATTACATTGTACCCCAATGCTCCTAATTGGAAGAACTAATAAGAGTCATGAGGTAGTCCCCTCTAATTGTAAAGGTGGGTCATCAGCACCCCAGTGTGGTTACTTGAGCCTACATGTGTAACTCGAGCCTACATGATTTAACTCGATCCTACTTGTCAAATGAGTTAACTTAAGTGAACGAATGAATATAAATAGAGGTGTAGTGCTCCTCATTTGGAACACACACACTCTCACTTGTGTAGTTCATTAGTGGAGAAGAGAAGTAGCTGGAGAAGGAGGAGGATCAGGCTTTGATCTCCTTGTTGGTTTTATCTTTTATCTTTTTGGGGCATCTATATTGAGGAAGCTTTTGCTGGGTTTTTCCCTTTAGGGTTTTCCCAAGATAAATATATGTGTTCCTTTTTTATGGTTGTACTTGTCTATCTTTCAGTGATCCTGTTTATATGCTTTTGTCATGAAAATGAAATGAAATACTGATGTCCTAGCTAAGCATATGAAAATTTAACAGGACACACACACCAGTATAGATCCATCTAAACCTCATATATATTAGAAACCAAGAGGTTCCAATATCAATATTTTTTAATCCCTCTTAGTGCTTAATAGGTACATGTTAAGAGGATTTATGCTAATGTAATTGCTGCTTCATTTGTTGATCAGTCATATAAATGTCTTTTTTCTAGCATAAAAAGATATTATGGAGACCACAATGATAGAACAAAGCCCACAATTACAATGTCTACTTCATTTGGTGATCAATAATACAAATGTCTTTTTCGTTAGAGAGAATTTGAGGTCAAAAATGGGCCTCAAAAGGACCAAAATGTACTATAAAAATCAACCAATTACATTCTAGTAGATGACATCATCCCCCATGGTTGAGGTGGCATTGCATGAGTTAAGAATTCTTATTTGTCACATTTTCTATGATGGATGAAAATCCATAGTTAACCAAGGTAGTGGTACAAGTACTTTTAAGTCATAAAGTGAAGTACTCACAATAAAAGTCATTTCACACTTTCTCATAAAATAATATTATTGTTATTTTCAAGTACTCACAATTCACTTTCTCATAAAATAATATTATTGTCATTTTCAAGTAAAGTACTCATAATTCATAAAAATGTCTTTTCCCATTTTTTAATAAAATAATATATTGTCATTTTCATGTTTTTTAATTTTAAATTATATATTCACTCAATTGTATTTAATATCATAATGTCAAACTAACATATATATATAATCTTGTACTTTTAAAATAAATTAAATTCATGAATGATATTTATATGAAAAAAATATGTTAGTTATGCATATAAATTAAATTCATTTTTGTTTAATTTTATTTACAAGTTCAAGACAAATAAATGTTAATGGACAATAAATTTTTGGGAATTTACAATGAATCTTAGTCACATCATTCTAGAGTTATTTTATTAATTTTATTTATAGTCAATTTAGAAAAGTAACTCAACCATGGTTATTTATATTATGCATAAAAAGTAGTGTAGGAGGTGAGTTGTCATATATACCTACCCCATAAAACCCCTAACTCATAATATTTTAATATATCTTATATTTTTGTAGTACATCTCTTAGGAGGCCCATTTTTGACCTCAAATTCTCTCTAATAGGCTAGCATAAAAATATGCTATGGAGATCACACTTATAGACCAAAGCCCACAATTACAATCTCATCAAAGACAGTGAGCATGTCAATGCATTGAAAAGGTTATCATGATTAGTCCTGAAAAAAGTAAGTAAGCACAAGACAAATGTAACATGTAATATTTGAACTAATGATTCAGACGACTGGGATGGCAAATCTCAATAGGAAATCTAAGATGATTAAGTGATAGGACGAAAATGAAAAATGAAAAAACAGAAACTCATATCTTCTGGAATCTGAACCGATTGGTACAAACACAATGAAGCCTTGAAAATAACTTAACATCTACAGATTCTACACATAAAAGTACCCATATTCAGGTACATAATGCTTACTCTAATCATGGATGGATGCTTGCATAATGTATATATCTATCCATTAGCCTTCTTTCCCACTATAATTCGTTCCTCAGAAATGGTTCTGACAATAGATACATGCTTTCCGGGTTCACAGACTGCATATCAGGTTGTCCATTGACCCGAACCCTAGATATGCACATCTTGTCTACTACTACACTATTTTTTTTGGTGGCTTGAGATACATTATTGGCTCTTCTCCTGTGATGTTTACTTGAAAGAATCTTAGCAATTTGCAACTGAGTGTCCATAATAATCTGAGTTTTTTTAAGTTCTAATTCAGCTTGTCTAGTTTTTTAAGTTCTAATTCAGCTTGTCGAATTTTCTGAAATTTAACAATATTTTAGTAGCTTTGAAATCCCAACCATTCTATTTTCTAATTGGTGAAATTTTTTGTCAATAGAATATAAATCTCTATGGGAGTGGCATCAATTTCCAAATAGATAAATAATTGGCATGGGATGTGTACAATTCATTTTAATTATGAGAGATAGGGCAAGGAAAATGGTTATAGTGCATGAAACCACACAACCCCTAAGAAGGCAATATTTCTTTCTTTCTATACCCAATTTATCAATTGCGTGCTTGTTAGAGTAAATTTCTTCAATGGAATGATGCTTCTTTGTGTTCTCTTTGAATAATTTCTCCTCAACAAAATACGACATCTCTTTAGTTAACATATTTACCCTATCATTTTCCATCATACCCTCTAACACTCAATGCACAACAATTAAGTGCAATAGCAACATCAATTCCAAATGCTTTGAAGACTTGAGTATGGATGATGAGTGCAAGAGCAATTCCATTGCTTTCAATATACCACATTACAACCAATTAAGGAGACTAACTTCTTCTACTTATACATAGAAACCACATAATATTTTTCTTAGCTATCAATTCAGATTAAGGTGTTCCATACATTTAGTAGGGACCATTACAATATTCACAACAAACTATAAGAGATTTATCTTTAGGATTTTGTGGAAAAATTAGTTGGAAAGCATTGGGAATGCATTACCAACCTGTTGCTTTTCTTGTTTCCTCTGGACATATAAACATATGGTTGACCAACTAGTTCCCTTAACCCTTCACATTGATTACTTTTGTTTCTTCGAAAAGACTATCCATTGGCCTATAACTATATATGCAAGAGATAAAGCCACTAATACCCTCAATTGTCTAGAACGCACTAACTACAAAGTGGAATTCTTCAACATTGCCACCTTAAACTACCACCTGCAAGAGGTAAATCCAGCGTCTGGAAGGCGCTAAATACAAAGTGGAATTCTTCAACATTGCCACCTTCAACTACCACCTACCTCGAGAACCTCTACAAAATTCCATACTATTTTGTCTCTAAATTAGGCAGGTATCACATTACTAGAAAACATGGGTACCATTGTTTCTTTTTGTGGCCTATGTGCGCTCATTATATTAATTAGAATTAGAGAAAGAATATAGAATGGTTGTGTGGTCACATCTATGCTTCTCTAGTCATTTCCATTTTCTATCCATGGTTATCGATCAACCTTGTGTGATATGAATTCCAATTTGTGAAATCATCTTTTATCAATCCTAATATTAGTTTGTTCGCAATGTAATTCATAATAATGGTGTATGTGATTGACACCTTCTCATTCAATCATTATAATGTGTCCATTTATCAATGCACTTGCATAGAACATATGTTTGAACATATGCTGAGGTTTAATTTTTACACTTAAATATTACGTATTTTGCCTCAACATTTAACGTATTTGCATCAACCATGTCTCTCCTTGGTTTCATTAATTCTAACATTATTTGTGCCTAACCTTTAGGCAATGAAGGCTTAGAAAAACATTTTTATATGGTTACCCTCACTCAATACATGGAGATTATATTTTACCATAAACTTTGGACTCTTTAGGAAAAGACGTTGTCATATTAAGAGCAAATGAGAACTCATTTGGTAGTGGGTAAATTAAATGACCATGGAAGATTAATGTGAAAAGGGAAGATGATTGAGGCTTAATGATCATTTTATGCAGTACATAGTAACACGAGGCCATGCATGTGATGGGGCGCTTTTATCCGAAAGGGAATAATGGTCTATCCCTTTCACTTGACCATGCTTCTTTTAATTTTCTTGGTTATTTGAATTCAAATGGAGGATGGGACAAAGGTCTTGGGCCGAGGTCCTTTTAAATTTTTAACTTAGATTATTTTGGGTCGGAAAAAGAGGAAAAAGGGATAATTGAAACATTAATGCACGAATGGTCTAAAGGCATCCTTTTAGATATAATGAATGGTAAAGGGGTGGAATAAAAAGGTAGGAAATTTTTTAATAAAAAGAAAAGGGAAAAGTTAAGGGAATATTAGGAAAGGGTTATGGACGGGAGGGGATAAATGAAAATATGGGTAATGATTTTTTTATTTTTCAAGGTAAATATTATAATAATGGGAAATGAATATATATGAGGTAGGAAAATAAATGAGAAGACTTATGTTAATATAGATATAAAATATTTTTATTAGTTTTGCAAGGTGTATAATTATAGGGTGGACTTTAATGTCAAAAGGGGAATTATTTATTTATATATTTTAAACCCAAGGATATTGGTGCTTTCAAACAAAGGGACACTTAGGGTTTTATTTTATGACTTGACTCGAGAATGACATGGTGATGCATAGACATGACTTATGAATCTGTCGAAAAGGTTATATGACACCAAATGGGAAAGACAATGTGTAGACATGACAAGTACATTGTCGTAGGAATGATGGAGTAAATGGAATGATTTTGCAAAAAAATTAGTAAGTTGATATTTGGAGTCATGCTCCGACTACTTTGGAAGCATGTCGATGTTGAGCATCAATAGAGACATGCCCTTCAAATATTTTTCACAATGAGGGAACATGTGATTGTGCCTTTGCTATGTGTTGTAACTCATTTCTCAATTGTTTAATTGACCATAATGAAATGAAGATGATGTTCAATGTTACCATATACCATATTGATTAATCATACTATAAACAAGGTGGAATGCATAAAGCAAATGATTATATACAAGAAATGGAAGGGTGTGGGATCGTTCCAAATGTTACTCATACTCTTCATATATTCGGATATTGTAATGTGGGTAATACAGAAACAAGCCTTAAGATTCTCAAGGATATGGAACGAAAATGTCTCTTTTTCAATGTTGGTTACAATGTAGTTATCCATGGGTTTTGTTGTGAAGGTGACATAATTGGGTCAAGGAGGATTTTTTGGGACATAGTTTGGTAAGGTTTAGTCCACAATATTTATAGTTATAACATTGTGATTGATGGGTAATGGAAAATTTGTGACCTTACTGTAATACCCCCATGACATTACTTTTATTTTTCATGTTTTGAAAAATTATTATTTTTAATGAGTTATAAAAACTCAAAGACTGAAATAACATTTGCACAAACAAACATTTTATTTATTTATTAATAAAGAAAATGACACTTGGAGAACTCAACTACATGAGGGGACACCAACCATGGCACCAAAGAACATGTGTAAGCAAGCTAGACTAATTGATACCAATCAAATCCAATCCAAAACTCAACAACCAAACAAGATCCTAAATCATAGGGATTTAGAGATCTGATTGGAGATTTGATTGGGATGGCATAAGACCTGGGAAAAAGCTATATATATGAGTGCACTGGAATAGCATGGGACGCCGTGTTGTGCATGGAGAAACTTTGTTGTGAATGCATGTGTTGAGTGTTTCTCCCGTTTCATAAGTCCATCGCTTAGCTTGTTACAGACTCTAAGAGAGAGTGCCGCGTGGAAGTTTTCTTGTTGTAGCTTGTTACGGACTCTGAGGATTGAGTTCCGCGAGGAAGTTACTTGCTGTTCTGGTGCATGGTTGGTGATCCAGCTCGGTGGTGGAGCGGAGCAAACCATTGAGTTGCTGCCTCCTATGGTTGGGAGGAGTTGATTCTCCAAGTGTGTTTCCCTTGAATTCAAGTAAGTAGATCCGATTTAGTTTCTCATATATATTTCAGCTTGACTTATGGTTATTTGCATAATCAATAAAATATCTCGACAATCAAAACAAACCCTTTGTTTGTATTTCTTTTGATTAATTAAAATTTTTCTTGATGTATTGTTTATGCTGGGGATGTTACATATGGTATCAGAGCATGGTTCAAACACTAGGACCATAAGCTTATTATTCGGTTTGCTTATTTTTTTTGGGGGGGGGCATGTAATCAAAAGATCGGAAATAGATCAAAGAGAAGCTCATATTAGAATTATGGAGCGCATATAGAGATAGAGGATCTCTGGTTAAGATCTATTTTGTTGCATTCAAGCTCAAATGAGGTCTGTGATTAAAAGTTGAATTCTTGTATTTATTGATTTACAAAGTTAAATTCATTATTATACACATAGATCTACTTGGGTATAAACTGTAAATAGGCTTTGCGCATAGAGAACTTGTTAATCGAATTTCTAAATCAATTTGGGAACAATTCTAGTTTGATTTATATAAGTTGATGGAATTTCACGAGGGTATTGTGAGATTTCAGGCAGAAACTAAGCTTACTTGCTGCGCAGAGAATGAATGGAGGATTACACACAGTATATCGATAAGTTGTTGATCATTGATAGACAGATCGACGATTGTAGATGGGGTGATTAAATAGCTTACAAGCCAACCGGAGGGGATCAATTATGGGTTTGATCGATGGATGGAAGACTATATTGCAATCAAAATTGCACAAAGATTAACTATCTCTTGGCAGAGCAATAGTATCACTGCTTCTCTTTTGTGGAGTGCAATAAGCCTTTAGTTTTTGGAGGTTGGGTCATATGCAGAGTGGTAGCATATTAAGACGCTCTGTCATGTATTTCAATGGGGTTATAGACAGAGTCTTGGTAGTATGCAAAGTGTCGAGAGTAAAGGTCTGAGTCATATTGGCGAATATATGGCTTGAGGCTATGGGTTATGGTTTAGAGCGTATATGTATTGTACGCTCAGGTGCTATCACCATTGAGGCTAGAATGTGAAGCATTGAAGGTTAATACATTAGTGATAAAGCGCTAAGGAACTTGGAGGAGGAATAGTGGTGGCCGTTAAAACTGGAGGAGGAGTAAAAAGTGGTTATAGTTACTAATTTAACTCTGTTTTATATATATAATTATGTCTTATGTATAAAAGAGCAGGCCCGAGAGGTAAGTTTTTTTTTTGGTTGTTTTTGCATGAGTTTGAAGAGTGCTTAATCCAGAGATAGAGTATTGGGGAACTAACCTTCAATGTTTTGGCTTGTAGAAAGCCGCTCTGTGTGAGTATAGATCTAGCACTCCCCTGTCGGTGTTTTTTGGATTACATTTCAGATCCAGATAAACTTTAGACTGCGTTTTATCCAAGAGAGTAATACATGGCTGTGTATTTTGATCTGTGTATGAACCTGTGCATTTGATCTGTGTAGTTGGATTATTCGCAAGGTCACTTTTTCGTTCCATTAAGAAATTGGGGAAGGTAGACTCAATGCGTACCTCTTGGTAAAAGAATACAAATTCTTTGTATCAGAGGAAAATGCAAATCAAAGCACCCTGTATCAAAGTTTAGACTTAGAAATTAGATTTTGGTTGTTTGCGTACCAATGAAATGAATGGTAAACGCACTATTGCAATTTGTTTATGAAAACCCTATTCCTTAACCTCGATTGGAAGGGAGTGTTGTATATCTCCTGCGCATTTCATGTATGTGATTTGATGAATGATCTCATATCTGTCCCTGGAAGCATTTTTATTCTTAGTTTATGATATAGATCTAAATTTATTGTTTGTATTCCCTTCAATTCCTGGAAACGCAGCTATTAACTGTTGTTGAATTTATTTCTATGTGATGCAAACCCCGTTATTTATTTATTTGAAAAGATCTCTATAAATAATTATTGACCGTCATCCTTCAGATCTGTAGCGATCTATCGAATCCATTTTCCAGCAACTTGGTTTTATTATAGATCTGAATTCTATATTGCGCTTTGGTTGTTGCATTTTGGTCTGAAAGATTTGAAATAGCCGCGTTTGGTTTGTTTTACATGATTAAATCCTTGCAAATACTTTGTCAGAGATTTTAGTATAGATCTGGAATCCTGCTAGCATTTTGGTTGGGATATCAAACTAAATCCCCTTCCAGCGATTTGGGTGTAACATAGATCCGATTCTTGATGGCAAGAAGATCTGTTTATTTTTTTTGGAATTTTTGTTTTAATGAAGATCTGGTTCTTGTTTTGAATGCCATTTTGGGGGTTTCGTACACCTTCGTGATCTCCATTACCTAGGGCTGCATTTTATTCTTTTATAAACCAGTCTGGAGTATTGGACTATTACCTTCACTCCATGAACTTCGTATTTTTATAAAGATCTGTGTCTTGCATAACCTGCGATTTGGGATTTGTAAATTTTGTTGTAATTCATGCACGGACCCCTCCTCTGTGAAATTAAAGCCACTCTCATCGACTGCTAGCGATGAGACTGATCATCACGCATGCAGCAGTTAAATAAAATGTGGGTCATCCACATGACTCCCTGCTGTATTTCCCACCGACCGGCATTTCTTCTGAAAAAAGAATAGTAACCCATGGGCAGAAATGTTGATGCTGCGTAATGGATTTAATACGACTTCATTTCCAAATTATGTATTTAGATATGAACTTTAAAGTCTCCTTTTGGCAGTGATTTTAGATCTGAACTTTAACGCCTTTATTGCGTATTCAATATATACTCAGATCTGGAAATGATCTTCTTTTCCTATGTTTTCAGTATATATCAATATCTGGAAGTGGTCTTATTTTACATGCATTTTCGATATATACTCAGATGTGGAACAGATCTTCTTTTCATACGTTTTCAATATATATTCATATCCAATAAACCTCATTATAGTTTATAAAAAAAAATGTTATGGCAACTTTGGCTATCAATTTGAATTGTTACATAATGCTTACCAGGGTTTATCTAAGACCCAAACTCTATAAAAATAAAATAAAAAATATTTGGGTCATACCTGCGATTTCTTTGGAAGAACATACAGATATGATTTGAGAATAATATCTACATCGTAATTACCTTTATGTTATTTTGAATCTAAGCCAAACTATCTGCATTTTATAATTCGATCCATGCATTGGATCCAAGCCATTTATGGATGCTAATGTGTGGGTATTGGATCTATACTTGTTCATCTGCGTATTATTTTTATAATTGGATTTCTTTTGGTTGTGTTATTTGGCATTTGTCTCGATCTGAACCGTATGGCATTGTGGTAATAAACCTTTCCTGCATACTTTGTTAATCGATCTAGATTTTGGTAATGATCCTTGTCGAATTTCGTTGTTAATTCAGTTTGGAATTTGGAAAATGATTTTTCTTACGTTATTTTAATATACTCCGGATAGTCTCGAATATCTAGAAAATTCATTTCTTGATATTATTTTCCAACTGTTCATGTCTATGTTGAAACGGTCTCACTCAGTCAAAGAACAGTCTTACACTTCTTCATGTGATTTACTTTACCTTTATGATAAACAATAAAAGTGACCTCTCCGGAGAAGACAACCATAATTTTATTATGAGTAATAATTGTGGATATAGGAGGGTTTCTTTGTATTTATATACGTATATTACATCTCGTTTACTGTATATTTTGTTTACCCTTGAGATAGAAGACAAAATTTCCCTATAGATTTCTGCATGCGTTTTACTATGGAAATATTTTCAATTGAGCATGTGTTTGATTTTATAGAGTTAACTTTATGTATTTTTAGTTCTTTAACCACTTTGGAGTATGAACGTATATAGTGGGACAAATTTATATTGAAAGAATGCATTTTATTAAATTGTGTTTTTTCTTTTCTATAAAAAGTAATCTCTTTCTTCCAACAAACATACAAGTCTTCTTATATGTTCCTTTATATATTAGATTTATGTAATCTATATAGTGTGGTATTTTCATTATTACTTTTATCAATTTAGATGATCATGATTATGTGTTACTTTATGGATATGATTTGCGGGTACGTTACATTGTGATATGATTTGCTCGTTTTGAAAAGATTTCTCCTTCTTAGCTTTTTCCTAAAGTTTTATCGCTTTGGCTATTTGAACTATCCTTTCTAGCCATCTTTTTGAAATACTTTAGCAAAGGATAAATATCATACAACTTAGATAAGGTGATTGTATCATACAACTTTCAGTCGACAAAACCTTTCCTTCACCCAGTATGGCTTTTCAATATAGAAAAACAAACACGTTGCTTTATCTTCTAAGAATCTAATGCCAAATGCGTGCATCCTTTATCGGTTGGAAATGGGATTATGGTTTATTTTGAGAGACTAATTGAGTAAGAGAAGAAGTGCCACTATGATATTATATATTAAAGGTTTTATATATAATGTTTTATGGATCTCAAAAGAAACTAAAATGCTGACATATAATGTTTTATTTATAATAAAGATGCTT
>LPNX010850568.1:2475-36087 GCA_001517045.1 Pseudotsuga menziesii
TTTATCTATGATTGTGTTTGATTCAGTTGTTTCTTATCTGATGAATGTATTCCCTATATGCTCTTGATTTTTATGACCAAAATATTTAAAACAAAAACCCTAAACCCTAGTTTGAATTGAATTTATTCTTGAGATTGTGTTAGCATGTTTCCTTAGCCTTAGAAACAGTTTCTGACACAAACAGGGAGATCCTTTAATTGTCCATTTATGATTGGAATTAATTCCATATTATTTTCTATTCATTCTCAGAAATTTTTGAGTCTAAATTCCCAATATTTGTATGTCAAAATGACTTTTAATGAGCAAACAATGACCATTTCCACTCTATTTTGATATATGCCATGGTAATGCTTATTATTTTGAATGGAGGAATGTATATATGATAAATGTATGATGTATGAACTGTAATTAATGTTTATTTTAAGTTTAATTTTCATTAATTAATCATTGGAATCCATTTTACTCATTTTTATTGCATAGGGAGAATATTTGGTGCATTTTCCCCAAGGGTCAAAATTGTGACTTGGGAGTTGTTTTGGAAAGAGTCATAACAGACTGTATAAAATGAAACATGATGCGTATGAGACTTTGAAAAGGTCCCTTACACATAAAAATCCTATATTAATAAATTCAACTGACTTTGGGATCATTTGTGAAGCCATTTCCGGTAATTACCCAGGGGGAATTGGAGCCCCAATTTGCTAGTAAAGACTCCTACTTTGAACAAAACATTAAACAAGTTTCCAGAAGTAATTTTGAGCTCACAAAAACTACATGAGAATGATATTTCATTTATATTATCATTCATGTAACTTCATAGAAAATTTGAAAGTATTTGGGTCGATTTGGAGGTCTATACATCAAAACTATTCAAGAGCCAAAATTGTGAAAAAATTGGAAAATTGGGCATTTTAGTAAAATTCCAAAAAGGGACATTGCAGTGGTATTAGAGCATGGTATTGGAACATATTGAAGTTATGGATAGTATATATTAATTGAATAAATTCATTAATCCAAGTGGTGATGATATGTCCAGGTAGGTTAATCAAGTCTTCAAATTGGCACATAAAACTATTCATTATGAGGACCTTAATTATTGGTTGAAGGAATTTATAAAAAATAATTCAAACAAGAAATCATTAAGGAATAATAATCAATGCACATGTAGGGAGGATACCAAGGAGCTACAAATTTCTATGGGTTATGAAGAGGAAAAGGCATTACATGAAGAGGATTGAAATTCACTCCCAAATGACTTTGAAAAAGATGAGGAAACATCACATGAGAAGGAAGAAGAGTACCTTGAAACTATTGAATATCATTTTGAAAAAAATTCTACTATGGACATGGAACAAATAACATCTACTGATGGATTCTTGAACTATGAAGGAGTATCTATTAATGGATGCTCACACCTCTATGTTGGTGACATAGAGATCAATTTTGAAAGTGTTTCTACAAGCCAAAATTCCATTAAACCTGAAAATGAATACCTTGTAGTAGTTGAAGAAGAAACAATATCAACTTCCCCATCACCAGTTGAGCTTCATGAAGTTGGTCCAAGCAAGAAGGAAGAATATGAAAAGGTTCATTTACAAGAGCCTCATTTTCTTGAAGGGTCCTTAAAGATGAATGAAAAGAAGATCCAAGAGGCCCTTAGCATACTCCATGACACTCAAGCATTGGTATCAAATTCTTATTGTAGAGCTACTTCCTTGGAGGAGCCATCCTTCCTTGAAGACATGGAGAAGATCCAAAGACCAACATGCAACATCAAAGGTAATTTCATGTCTTTGCTTTTTGATAGAAAAAATGTCATTGAGCTTGTGTATGCCAGAAATTGTTCCTAGACTACAAGAGAACAAGCCAACATAATATCAAGAATTTCAATAAAACAAAATAGGGTTTTTAGGGTTTTTTGGTTGAGAAGTTTGATGACAAAAGGGAATGCATTCACAAATCCAAATAAACACTAAATTATAAGCATAGAAAAACTAGGATGCATAACATAATAACCATTATCCAACAGAAAACAACACTGAGGTTCATCCATAAATGGCAAACACTTCAAGTATAAAAACTTTAAACCAGCATTGAAATTACCAACTGAGTAGCTAAAACAAGCTATAAATGAAGCCAGAGAACAAACTAAAGGGTAAATAGAGAATATATTTCATAATCAGTCTTTCAAATACACATAAGAGTCATTCACTTAGATTATGAACAAGTCTGAAGACCTCCTCTTTCCAGCCAAAAAAACAAACCTCCAGTTCTCTTTGTGACATACATTAATACTATCCTTCAAAACTGGTTAAGGACTAAACCCTAACTGCTTTTCAGTCTACTCACCGAAATATTTTTATCTAAATAATAATTACAAAAATGAAATAACCTTCAAAACATAACTAATAACTGCATTAGAGAAAATTTCAACTCAAAATGGGCCTCCTTAAAAAAATTAATAAAATAATAGTTAAAATAATAAAATAATATTGATTAATTTTGGAGGAAGAAAAGAAAAAAACTACTTTTTTGTTTGAATTTTCGACATATCTCCCTGTGTTTTTACCCAAATTTCAATCAAGAGAGCTTGTGGGATGTGGAATTAAATTCCGCATCCAACGAATACCCACTCGGCATACTTTTGATGGACCTCGCTACCCCAAAAACAAGAAATACCTGAAAAATGTGATGATGATGTCATGATCACATTTTTTCAAGTATTTCTTGTTTTTGGGGTAGCGAGGTCGATCAAAAGTATGCCAAGTGGGTACTCACTAGATGTGGAATTTAATTCCACATCCAACCAGATCTCTAGATCTAAATTTGAGTAAAAACACGGGGAGATATGTTGAAAATACAAACAAAAAAGTAGTTTTTTATGATACCTATCCCCAAATTTATATTAAAAAAGTGTTTAAGACCTATACAGTATTTCAAATTTAAATCAATTTCATTGGCTAACACATGATGACATGGAATTTGATTTAAAGTTAAAAGGCCCATTTTGAGTTGAAATTTCCTCTAATGGATTGTGTTATCAAGCATTACAGATCTTTAGCTGCTTCAGCTAACAAGGCTATCCCTTCTAGGGCTTGGGACTTTCTTCTAGCCTTTATTTGATATGCTTCCATATCTGCCATCTTTCTAGTGAGTTATTCATTTTGCTGCTGCAAATCCTTGATGGTTTGTTTCAAGATTGTAAATTGACCTTCTGTATTCCTCTTCCTTTTCAATGCCTCTCTTGAAACTGCAATCAAATCCTGATAGTGGCTATGCACCTCATCCAGATCCTCTCTGAGTCTTCTATTGTCCATGACCATGCCATAATTTGTCTCATGCATATATTTCACCTGATACTTATACTATTTTACGCTTCTCTATAAATTCTCTTTTTTTGAATCAAAGGCTTTATTTCCTACTGTGGTTTGCATCTCATTTGGAAGCCATGGAATGTTTAATATCTTATAAATTTCTTCATATTCTGGCAAAAATTTTGTAGGAGTTTCAAGAAAACTTAGGTTTTCTTCAGTCTCAGCTTCACATGGAACATTTTCCTCAACCATCACCTTCTTTTCTGAGTGAGAAGCCTTTATCTCACCTTCTTGTTGTTCCTACAACATTTGACATCATACCTCTAGAAATATATCAGACAATTTAGTCTCAGTAAGGATAGACTCTCTTTCTAATTTCATTGGCATTTTACCATTACGGTCACCCTTATCAACATTCAATTTTTCATCAGATGAGGAATCATCTATCACTGTTACTCTTTCTTTGTTCAATTTAGGGTTCAACAATTTCTTCATATTCAGCCTGAGCTTGTTTCTAGGTCTAGTCTTTGGTATCCACATAGGAGCAAGTTCCCCTAACATTTTGAAAGTTTTTCCCTAATGGGTATTGGTAACTGAGGAAAATTCAATAACTTTTAGTTTCTTTCTCTTTGGTACTGCTACCTCCTCATCCAGAATGTGAAATTCCTTTCTAGTACAAACCCTAGTTTCATCAATAAAAGGGACTTTATCATCCTCAAACAGGCATTTCTCATCTTCAGACAGAACTATGATTGGAATTTGTCTTTGGACTTCAATATCTTCTTTCACATATGAAATTTTCTCTGCAGCTACAATCTTTTCATTAACAATTGTCTCTGCTAGTACATCATTCTCAACAGGCTTGGTCTCCTTATTATCAAAATGTAAATATTTGCTTTCAATATCATTAAGGTGCTGTCCAGATTCAAAATCTTCATTTACATGATCTGAAACTTCCTCTAATTTAATCATGTATTCATATTTGACCTTTACCTTTTTCCTTAGATTTCTGATTAAGGTCTATCCTTTATCAGCTTGTCTTCTGTGAGACTATCCTTCTTGACCATTTTGAAAACCTGACCAGAATAGGAAATACTCCCAAGTCTTTCCCCTACTCTGCAAAATAGTGCTTATAATGAGTTTGATAAGTCCATGGTGGAAAATGGACTGTTTAGTATGATTCTGGTGCTCCTTAATTCTGCAAAACATCTTCTACAGGCTCTTTAGAAAGAAGAAGGGCAGGTTCATCTTGGACTCATTACTGAGGTGCTGAAGAAATATGAAGTGGTATTTAAAAATGAAGGCATATCTTCCTTCACAGGTAATATAAATCTGTAAAACTTTAATAGGTTCTATCCATTCAGGCTTGAAGTTATGAATGGGTACACCTTTACCCCAATCTGCAATTACACCAGGCAGTAAGTACTTTTGTGCATTGGAGGTGAATGGCACCTTCTTAAACCATAATTGTCCCTCATTCTTAATGCCTGTTGCCTCAGCTACCAACTCCTTGGTCAATTTGAATTGCAAAGCATCAAAAGAGACATTGTCTTTGTCATAGCACTAAGCAAACTTATGGGAGACCTCTGCATGGTATCCATCAATCTTCTTGAAAACTGTCAACCATCCTGCATTTGCAAATAGCTCTGCACATTCTAGAAATTTATCTATCCAACTTAGGTCAGTGGGCTCAGCTCTATTTGTTTTCCCACTTTTCTTCATTTTCACTATGGTTTACAGCACCCGCTCAGTTATCCCACAGTCTATTTATCTTCAAAACATCACAATCTGCCTTATCACATAGTTCAAGAAATATTTTGTACCAAATTGCAACAATTTGACCTAATCACAAAATTTAGGGACCTCCAATAGTTCTGCTCTGAAGTTTACTATTTTAAGCGATGAATACTTGGATGTACTTGTTAATATTTCATCATTCATGGTCTATTAGGTGAGCAAACTCATATCTTTCCTTCGAATTTTGACATTATGGATTTTATCAGAAAACCCCAAGTTAAACGAACCCTAGCAAATGCCATGCAGGGTACCTACTCAGAATCTCAATACAAGTGTTGGAATGCGATCTCTTCAAGGGTTAGGTGTCGAATTTCACATTCTAGCTATCTCTA
This sequence comes from Pseudotsuga menziesii, assembly GCA_001517045.1. Lineage (NCBI taxonomy): Eukaryota > Viridiplantae > Streptophyta > Pinopsida > Pinales > Pinaceae > Pseudotsuga > Pseudotsuga menziesii. The sequence continues at coordinate 7,919 of LPNX010850568.1, forward strand.
ATTGTCCTTCTCACTTCAAACTATTGCTACTGGGAAGCCCTAATTCCTCATTTAGTTGTAAAAGCTTTGATTTCTCAGCAGTATGTTCTCACCACTACTTTCAATACCTTTGTAACCTTCAGATCAGGAATATATTCCTGAAAAACTCTACCTCGTTCAACTTGGTGTCATCATTCACCCTGTATTGCATGCAGTCGCCATGATCTATCTCATACGATGACCATCCACTTGTTTCAATGATAAACCTTGCGATACACATATCAAAGGTAGCAAATGATGTGATTAACACCTCAGGGACAAGACACCCGAAAAAATCAGACTAAAAAATAATGTTTTTGGCATTGATGACTTTGTTGTAGCGCTCTACTGTATTAATTTCACTCTTGCACTACAAGAAAGTCCAAACACATAATTTCACATCATTAAGTCACTAATAAGGTTTAATACTTGGTTTATATGCTTAATCTCAACCTTAGTGTCAGTTATGAAACCATTTAATCCATATATACCTTGTAGAACCCTTCAAGAATGAACTCTAGGAAAAATTTATAAAAGCAGGCTCATAAAATAAGAAAAATCAAAATGATGAAAAGTAAAAGCTTAAACTCAAAATTAACCTTTATAAAAAAAATTTCCTAGAAGCAAAAATACTAGCAAGGTTTAAAAACATAAACAAAAGCATAAAACTAAGGAAGACAAAATCATGACCTAACATCTGGCTCCTACTGCAGCATGAAGTCCTCCTTGTGAGGCTTCAAGAACCTTTATACCAATGCCTTCTTTACTGCTACCTGCTAATTTGCAAAATTTTCATTGGGTTATGGAGTCCTTATTATGTTTTACTCACACCGGTATATACAATGAAAACTAAAATTCCCCTCAAAAAACTATAGAAATGCTTGACAAATCATCCATTAACTGGACTTGACAATTCCTCACCCTCCAAAGTCTGTAGAACAAAAGTGTTATTTTCAAAAAACTTAGATACTAGGAAATGGCCAAACCAGAGGTTATCAAATTTGCCATGTTTCCCTTTTTTCTCTTTCCTAGCGTCCCACCTTAGAACCATGTCACCTATTGAGAAGGTATTATCTTTGATTTTCCTATCAAATCTATATTTTATCTTCAGTCTGTATAGCTGTGCCTTTTCTTCCACATTTTCTCTATTCTGCTGCAACTCTGTCATTGCATAAATCCTTCTCTGCATATCATTAGGTTCTTCTTGAAAATCCTGAAAAAAATTCATCACTAGGATTCCCAATCGAGCAAGAAAAAATGCATCTGTACCATACACTAATTGGAAAGGAGAAGTTCCAATTGCTTGCTTGACTGTTATTCTATCAGCCCATAATGCATATTTTAGCATAGAATCCCATGATCTCTTATTATGCTTCAGTAGTTTCCTGATACTCTGAATGATATTTTTATTGGAGGACTCAGCTAAACCATTACCTTGGGGACAGTAAGGAGTTGAATGTTTCAACAAGATGCCATTCTTTTCACAAAATGCTCCCATTGCCTTAGACTTAAAAGCCTTTACATTATCTATTACTATTCTCTGAGGGCACCCAAACCTACTGAGGACATTTTCTTCAATAAATTCCATAATCACTTTATCTGTGGCATTCCTAGTGGGGATAGCTTCCATTCATTTGGTAAAGAAGTCTATTGCAATCAAAATCCACCTGTGTTGTCCTGAGGAAGATGGACTTATCTCTCCTATAAATTCCAGACCCCACTGCTCGAAAGGGGCACTTACTGCAATTGGTTTTAAAGGTAATGACAACAATTTTTTTTTACCAGCAAACTTCTAATAAGGGATACAAGCTCTTACCTGCTGATATACATCTACAAATAAAGAGGGCCAATAGTACCCAGCTCTTAATATTTTGTATGTTGTTTCCTTCCAATACTTGTGACCTCCACAAGCACCCTCATGAGATTCAGAAATCACTCCTTCAATTTCAAGTTTATCTAAGCATTTGAGTAGAGTACCCCCTAGATCCTTCCAAAATAACTGTTGTTCTTCCAAAAAGTACTTAGTAGTTCTTAGCTTCAAAGACCTAGCATATTTTCTATCTAAGTGTTCAGGACATTTCAAATATAACAGAAAATACACAATGTCTACATACCATGTAGATGTTGAATAGAAGTCCATAATATTTTCTTTCTCCAGCTTTGCCTGATTTTCTTCCCGAGCTGGCTCTTCTGCCATCAAATGCAATCCTAAAGCTTGGAAATTTGATTCATCCAACAGCTTGGCTAAACCTTGTCCCTTGACTAGTTTGGTAGGTCTAATATCTACATCGTACTCCATGATTTTAGCAATCCACTTGCCTCCTTTCCCCTCGCTGTCAGGCTATGTCAAAACATCTTTTACAGCAACATTAGGCAAATATGAAATAAATTTGGAAATAAAAACATAGATTCTAAAAAATTTCAAAGCTTTTACCAAAGAATAAGACTATTTCTCCAAGATGTTTTATTTTAATTCAGAATCTCTGAGATTTTTGCTGAAGAATGCAATAGGTTGCTCAGGACCATCTTATTCTTCTGCAACAGAACAGCTGCTAGTGTATCTTCAGATGCAAAGGAAAAGGTTAGAAATTCTCTGGTAAAATCTATACTTACTAATACAGGAGCTTCAGTAAGAGCCATCTTGATTTTTTCAAATGAGTTCTTTGCTTCAATGCTCTACTTGACTTCTTGATCCTTCTCTAGCATGTCTGTAATCTGCTTGATATTCTCAACAAAGTTTGGTATAAACTAACGTAAAAAGTTGATTTTACCAATGAAAGATTGGACATATTTTTTACTCCTTGGTAGACTTATCTTCAATATTGCTTTCACCCTTTCTAGGTCAATCCTTATACCATCACCAAAAACCAAATGACCCTGTAATTTTCCTTCCTGTATAGCAAAGTGTGACTTCTTTTGATTCAAGGAAAAACCAAATTTTCTGCATTTTAGGAAAGTTTGTTTCAAATGTTTTAGATGTTCATCATCTGATTGTGAAAATACAGTAATATCATCTAAGTAAATTACCACAAACTTGTCCTTTTCCCCAACAAAAGCTATATCCATATCCCTCTAAAAAGTTGCTCCAGTGTTCATTAAAACAAAAGGCATCTTATCATACATGAAAGTTCCCCAGGGATTAGTAAAAGCTATTTTCTCTTTATCATTAGGATGCATAGAAATTTGATTGTATCCTGAGAATCCATAAACCATATAAATCCTCTATGCCCCAACAACCTTCTGCAATATTTGCTCAATTTTAGGAAGAGGATAATTATCCTTTAGTGAAGATCTGTTCAAGTTTCTAGAGTCAACAAACAGTCTGATTTCTCCATTCTTTTTTCTAACAGGAACTAGATTAGCCACCCATGAAGAGTACCTAAGAGGAACAATGATCTTGGCATCTAATAACTTCTTAACTTCTTTTTCAATAACAGGAAACAAGGCTGGATTAATCCTCTTTAATTTCTGATAAAAGGGTTTAACATTTGGTTTTAAAGGTATTTTATGTTGTATAATCCCAGTATCATATGTTCTCAGTTCTTCATAAGACCATGCAAAGAAATCAACTTGTTCCTTTAACAATTTAATGTACCTGTTTCTCTGTTCTACTGTGAGTGCTTTCGAAATTTTCACCATTCTAGGATGTTCTGCAGTACCAATGTTAAAATCCACCACATTCTCTTCTGAAGACTGGACAACATGTTTTAGAGGTGTATCATCTTTCAAAAATATCCTTTCTAAAGGTACCAAATCTTTTGGGATAAAATTACCTTTTAGTTCAATAATCTCATGGCCAGCAATTTCATTTTTAGCAATCTCTTCAACATCTCCATCCTCGTCATCTTCTTCTTGATCAATCAAGGAATTAGAAAACTCATGTGTAAGCTCCAAAAATATTTTAATTTCAATGTCATCTTCAAAAAATCTACACTGATTTACATTATCAGGTACAGAAGGTATGTACCTAACCTTAATGGGATACCTCAACTGTGTGGTTTTGGGAATTCTAAAATGTGTAGCAGCTAAGACCAATGAATCAACAGTCTAATTATGATCCCTTGGAATATAGGTAGTGTTAAAAGCCACAAATTAATTATCAATCATGTCCCATACCTCATTTTGGTACACTTTCAGTAAATCCTGTTTCATGTGATTGTTGTTCCTCACCTATTGAACAACTAACTCAGAGTTGCCATATGCAAAAATCTACTGAATGCCCAAATATTTAGCAGCCTTCAATCCTAACAGCAAAGCTTCATATTCAGCACTATTGTTTGTAGTAATAAATTCTAATCTATACATCAGCTTTACTGTTTCACCACAATGGGATATGAGAAGCACCCCTGCTCCAGCACCTTCTTCGCAAGATGGCCCATCAAAGTATAATTGCCAAAGCTCATCTTCTTGTTCCTTATTGCATTTAACTGGCTGTTCCTTTTCAACCTATAACAGACCAACAGTATTGTCATCATCACTAAAATGTAACATGGAAGTACCCAAATCTTTATCAAGAACATACAGAGGATGGTTTGTAGGTTTCTTGTCATATGTCACAATATAGGCAAATTGAAACTCTCTGTATAGCCTTCTGTTTTCTCCTCCAAACACAAGACTAGTAGCATATGATAAATCCATTTGTAAAGTTCCACCAACTTTCTTTGCCCAATACCTAGAGAGAAGTAACCCAAATTTAGGCATAATACCTGCTACTACCACATCCATGATCAGACTTTTCATTGTTAACTGAGCCAAACTAAAAACCATGTCTTTAATCACACCCAAACACTTCAGAGCTCATGAATCAAAAGCATACAGATCATGGTATGGTTTTGTTATACTCATACCTAAAGCCTCCATGACAGCCTTAGGAATTAGGTTGTGTGATGCTCCTGAATCTAAAAGATAGTTATGTATAATTTGTTCATGGACTGTTAGGGTAATGTAAAATGGAGGTGAAGCACCTACTTCATTCTCATTTTTTTCAGCCAAAGCTGATCCAATAAAGATCTTAGGATTTTCCTCTTGCAGATTCACAGTATCATAAAGAGGCTGATTATTTACTGAACCAATCATTTTAAGAAATGATTCTTTGTAAGAAGGGTTTTTCATTAATTCAGTAAAAGGCCTAGGAATCTTTATTTTGCCTAATTCATTTTCCATATTAAAATTCTGCACAGCTTTATTTACCTCTTCAACCTCCATACTCTTCTTTTGCTTATCCTGAATTTGTTTTTTCTTTGACATGGGATCAAATTGTTGTTTAGTAGGTACAACTACCTTCTTCTGTGGGTTCTGTACTACTTGTTTTGGGCCTGACCTCAAGTTCAAAGTTTTATTTGGTTCATTCTGATAGACATCAGTAGTTACAGTAGTCATTTTCATATTCAAATCATCCTTTGTTTCAAACATGTCAACATCATAATTTTCTGCATTTAAAAATCCTTCTTCAGTGACAAAAACCTCAGTCAATTGTTCTCCGAAATACTTCATATCCTGATCTATGTCTTCAAATAACACTTCTTCATCAATCTCTTCTTCATCAAGAAACATTGTTTTGAAGATTTGGTGGTACCCTTTGATCCTCAGTCTCTCTCCTTTCTTGCTGAATATCATTATTTCTTCATTCTCTAGGCATGAAGCGAGGTGCAAATTGTCTTCTGAAATGGTTCTGATTGTTAGGGTTTCTTTCACCTTCTTGAACAGGCTTTCTTGAATTTATTTCTAGTTCTAACTTGTTTAATTTTGTAGTCAAAATCTTCACTAACTTGGCCATCTCATCAATTTTACCTTCTGAATAATGAGATGTTGAAACCTCTGGAGCTGCTTCCTTCTTACCTTTCCTATCATACATCTACTGAGCTGTTTCCTTCTTCAATCTATTGGAAGGCAATACATTAGACTCAACCTCTAATGCTGCATCCTGCATGTTCAGTAAAGAAACATGTCTTCTTTCTCTTAGTAGTAAGGAAAATTCATGATCGAAAGCATTTGCATATGTGAGTTTTGCAGATGTTTCTGAAGGTTTTATTTCTGCAGGAATTCTATTGTACATTTTACTAAATCTCTTTGAAAAGTCTGCAATGGTTTCATATTTCTTTTCCCTAAGGGCTCCAAACTCAGTTATATAATAAGTATGGTCTTTGGTATCAACCCATTGTCTCATGAAAAGGTTCTGAAGCTCTTCTATGATGGTGATAGAATTTTTAGGAAGCTCCCTAAACCATTTTCTAACATCTCCATCAAGGCTCTGCACAAACATCCTCATCCATACATCCTTAACGTCAATATTCTATTTATTAGCATAACTGAGAAAGGCTTCCTAGTGTTCTTCAGCTGTAGTTTCACCCTATCCATTAAACCTAGGCATGTATTGCTAATAGTCACCTCCAAAAAATGCATTCAAAGGGTGAGGCAAAACTAATGGTGCATACCTGGTTGCAACCATTCAGTCCATCATATTTATAGGCTGATTTTGGGCTGCCATTTTAAGGCTGAATGACTTTGGTGATGGAGAGATTTGGCTAGAACTTGGCTGAAAAGGGGTTTTACCAACTTTCAAATGAAATAGAGGAATCTTACCAGGAGATACTATTTTTTCCTTTTTGAAGGATTGAGGATTAGTGAAAACTTGAAAGTTACTGGTAGGAATTATAGGCTTTAACCAAGGTGAAGTTTCTTCTTCTTTTCTCAAAACAGATAAAGGTGATGAACCATCCAACTGATCAGGATCACATAGGGCTGGTAATGACTGAGAACTTCTAATCTTCCTTGTTGTTTTCAATATCTGTTCTGGGCCTGAAACACCCAACTGCAAAGGTGAAATAGGTCCATTTCTAGTCCGAATTCTCCTATTATCCATTGTGACAAATTGGTGAAAAGTAGTCTTTTAAGATTTTCTTGTTTAATTTCACCTCTTAAAACTAGTGAGATGATAAGCATCCCAAGGAAAAATATGTTTTCAACTTCGTTCCTCGGAAATGGCGCCAAAAATGTTTATGCAAGAAATTGTTCCCAGACTACAATAGAACAAGCCAACATAATCTCAAGAATTTCAATAAAAAAATAGGGTTTTTAGGGTTTTTTGGTTGAGAAGTTTGATGACAAGAGGGAATGCATTCATAAATCCAAATAAACACTAAATCATAAGCATAGAAAAACTGAGATGCATAACATAATAACCATTATTGAACATAAAACAACACTGAGGTTCATCCACAAATGGCAAGCACTACAAGTATAAAAACTTTAAACCAGCAATGAAATTACCAACTGAGTAGCTAAAACAAGCTATAAATGAATCTAGAGAACAAATTGAAGGGTAAATAGAGCATATATTTCATAATCAGTCTTTCAAATACACATAAGAGACATTTAATTAGCTTATGAACGAGTCTGAAGACCTCCTCTTACCATCCAAAAAATCAAACCTCGATTCCTCTTTGTGACATACATTAATACTATCCTTCAAAATTGATTAAGGACTAAACCCTAACTGCTTTTCAACCTACTCACTGAAATAGTTTTATCTAAATAATAATTACAAAATGAAATAACCTTCAAAACATAACTAATAACTTATTGTGTTAACAAGCTTTACAGATATTTAGCTGCTTCAGCTAACAAGGCTATCCCTTCTAGAGCTTGGGCCTTTCTTCTAGCCTTCAGTTGATCTTCTTCCCTATCTGCCATCTTTCTAGTGAGTTCTTCATTTTGCTGCTGTAGATCCTTGATTGTTTGTTTCAACATTGTAAATTGACCTTCTGTATTCCTCTTCCATTTCAATGCCTCTCTTGAATCTGTAATTATCTCTTGATAATGGCTATTCACCTCATCTAGATTCTCTCTAAGTCTTCTATTTTCCATGACCAAGCCATCATTTGTCTCCTACATATATTCCACCTGATACATATACTGTTTTACACTTCTCTGTAAATTCTCTTTTTTTGAATCAAAGGCTTTATTTCCTGCTATGGTTTGCATCTCATTTGGAAGCCATGGAATGTTTAATCTCTTATAAATTTCTTCATCTTCTGGCAACAATTCTATAGGAGTTTCAAGAAAACTTAGGTTTTCTTCAGTCTCAGCTTCACATGGAACATTTTCCTAAACCACCACCTTCTTTTTTGAGCAAGAATCCTTTATCTCACCTTCTTGTTGTTCCTACAACATTTGACTTCATACCTCTAGAAATATATCAGACAATTTAGTCTCAGTAAGGACAGACTCTCTTTTTTATTCCATTGGCCTTTTAACTTTACTGTCACCCTCATCAACATTCAATTTTTCATCACATGAGGAATCATCTATCCCTGTTACTCTTTCTTTGTTCAATTTAGGGTTCAACAATTTCTTGATATTTAGCCTAAGCTTGTTTCTAGGTCTAATCTTTGGTCTCCACATAGGAACAAGTTACCCTAACATTTTGAAAGTTTTTCCCTGATGGGCAACTGAGGAAAATTCAATAACTTTTAGTTTCTTTCTCTTTGGTACTGGTACCTCATCATCCTGGCTATGAAATTCCTTTTTAGTACAACCCTATTTTCTTCAATAACAGGGACTTTATCATCCTCAAACAAGCATTTCTCATCTTCAGACAGAACTTTGATTGGATTTTGTCTTTGGACTTCAATATCTTATTTCTCATCTAAAATTTTCTCTACAGGTACAATATTTTCATCAACAATTATCTCTGCTGGTACATCATTCTTAACAGGCTCGGTCTCCTTATTATTAGACTATAAATCTTTGCTTTCAATGTCATTAAGGTGTTGTCTAGATTCAAAATCTTCATTTGCATGATCTCAAACTTCCTCTAATTTAATCCTGTCTTGATCTTTGACCTTTACCTTTTGCCTGATATTTTTGATTAAGGTTTGTCCTTTATCAGCTTGTCTTCTATGAGACTGTCCTTCTTGACCATTTTGAAAACCTGACCAGAATAGGAAATACTCCCAAGTCTTTCCCCTACTCTGCAAAACAATGCTTATATTGAGTTTGATAAGTCCATGGTGGAAAATGGACTATTTAGTATGATTTTGGTGCTCCTTAATTCTGCAAGACATCTTCTACAAGCTCTTTAGAAAGAAGAAGGGCAGGTTCATCTTGGACTCATTACTGAGGTGCTGAAGAAATATGAAGTGGTATTTAAAAACGAAGGAATATATTCCTTCATAGGTAATATAAATCTGTAAAACTTTAATAGGTTCTATCCATTTAGGCCTGAAGTTATGAATGGGTACACCTTTACCCTAATCTACCATTATGCCAGGAAGTAAGTAATTTTATGCATTGAAGGTGAATGGCACCTTCTTAAACCATAATTCTCCCTCATTCATGATGCCTTTTGCCTCAGCTACCAAATCCTTGGTCAATTTGAATTGCAAAGTATCAAAAGACACAATGTATTTTTCATATCACTAAGCAAACTTATGGGAGACCTCTACATGGTATCCATCAATCTTCTTGAAAATTTTTAACCATCCTGCATTTGCAAATAGCTCTAGACATTCTGGAAATTTATCTATCCAACTTAGGTCAGTGGGCTCATCTCTATTTGTTTTTCCACTTTTCTTCATTTTCACTATGGTTTATAGCACCTGCTCAGATTTCCCATAGTCTATTTATCTTCAAAACATCACAATCTGCCCTATCACATAGTTAAGGAAATCTTCTATACCAAATTACAACAATTTGACCTAATCACAAAATTCAGGGACCTCCAACAGTTCTGCTCTGAAGTTTTCTATTTTAACCGATGAATACCTGGATGTATTTGTTAATATTTCATCAATCATAGTCTATTAGGTGAGCAAACTCATATCTTTCCTTCGAATTTTGACATTATGGATTTTATCAGAAAACCCCAAATTAAACAAACCCTAGAAAATGCCACACAGGGTACCTGCTCAAAAGCTCAATACAAGTGCTAGAATGTGATCTCTTCAAGGGTTAGGTGTCGAATTTCATGTTCCAGCTGTCTCAAACTGTCCTTATCAATTCAATCTATTGCTGCTAGAAAGCCTTAATTCCCATTTAGTTGTAAAAGCTATGATTTCTCAACAGTATGTTCTCACCACTACTTTCAATACCTTCATATCCTTCATATTAGGAACATATTCCTAAAAACTCTGCCTCGTTCAACTTGTTGTCATCATTCACCCTATGCTGCATGCAGTCGCCACGATCTATCTCATACGATAACCATCCACCTGTTTCAATGATAAACCTTGCATATTAACACGTATCAAACGTATCAAAGGTAACAAATGATGTGATTAACACCTCAGGGACAAGACACCCAAAAAAATCGAACTGAAAAATAATGATTTTGGCATTCGCAACTTTCTTGTAGCGCTCTAGTATATTAATTTTGCTCTTGCGCTACAAGAAAATCCAAACATATAATTTCACATCATTAAGTCACTAATAAGGTTTAATACTTGGTTTATATCCTTACTATTGACCTTAGTGACATTTATGAAACCATCTAATCCATATATACCTTGTAGAATCCTTCAAGAATGAACTCTAGGCAAAATTTATAAAAGCAGGCTTAAAAAATAAGAAAAATCAAAATGTTGAAAAGTAAAAGCTTAAACTCAAAATTAACCTTTATAAACAAAATTTCCTAGAAGCAAAAATACTAGCAAGGTTCAAAACCATAAACAAAAGCATAAAACTAAGGAAGACAAAATCATGACCTAATAGAGCTTATTGAATGGTTACATTAATCCTACTTGAAGAATAATGAAGTTATTGATAAGCTCACAATTCAAAATGAGAAACTTCTTGAAAAGTTGCAAGACACTTTTTTTCCTTCGATGTTTCATATTTTCATAAGGTAGATTTCTTGCAGGATTCTCATGACATGATGGATCATGAGAAACATGAAAAATTATAGGTTCTTGATGTGCTTGAGGATTATAGTGATGAGATCCAGTCACTAGTAATGGTGGAAGAAGAACTTGAGTTGCCTCTTGAAAATGTTTACACAATTTTTGAAGAAGTACATAATTCCAACAACTTGGAACCAACCCATGAGGAAATTTTTTAATTTTCTAGGGAGGTGAATAATCCTACCCCTATGGATACTCCACATTATGACAATTTTTCACTTACTGATCATTTGGGTGAGTTGGTTCTTTCTCCTACATCCTACACTTTTAAATTTTGCAGCAGTCATCCTAATGAAGTATGTGTGAAAGGTTTCTACATGAAGAGCATGGAAATTCTATTTATCCTTTTGATGCTGGAATTATTATAGAACCATATTATTTACATTTGAAGCAGCATACTTGTTTACATTATGATCATACACATCTACATGGGTGCACCTATGATGTTCATTTGAGTCACTTGAAGACTCATGGTTTTTCTTGCTCAACACTTGGTTCATCTGATGTTGGAGGAGCTTCATCCAACACTTGGATGAAGAGGAATATGATTCATGAAAATTATTATTGGAAGCAACATCATCTTTTATTTCATGATGATATACATATTCATGGGTGTATTGATGAGACTTCTTTGAGACACTTGAAGTCTTCGTGTTTTATTTGCTCCTTATTTGGCTCATATTTTGGTGGAGGTTCTTCATTCACTTCTTGGATGAAAGAAAAAATGGCTGATTATTATGTTGATGCATATTAAATTCTTTGGGAGCAGCATTATAGGACATGGAATCCTCACCTATGTCATTGGAGCATATTTGATTGGTCACTTGAAGCATGTATGCACTTGGAAAATGGTAGTCTACTCACTGAAAGGTATAAGCACTTTCATGATTTATTGGTGAGGAACCTCCTTGATGTACATTATTATTATGTTGTTATATACTTTGATTATATATATTATGCACTCATGATGTTTGGAAGAATGCATACAAGAAAATGGGATCCAAGAATTCTCTTTCCAAATGTATGGATTGGAGAGCACTCTTAATTGTTCGAGTGTAATGCAAGCAATGGGACCTTGGGATAGTTTTTAGTCCCATTGAGTTCAAATTATTTTGGAAACAAGCAGTATGGGAGATGGATTCCCCATTTAATAAGGTGATGTTAATTATAGTAGTGCAGCAGCAAGCATAGTGGTTCCTCTCTGAAATATTCATGAAATCTCAAAGACTCAAGGTGGGCAGCTCAATGGCAACTTCAAAGAATCATACAGAAAGCAAGTTCTTCAACAACCATGTTTGAAATTGCTTGAGGAAAAGAAATATTGGGAAGGTATGATTTTTAATGCCCAAAATTTGGCATTGGGTCACAATGGACAAATAACATTTTACATATTCACGAAAGTTATGAAATGGATGCTAAAAGTCAAATAATTGCCAAGAAGGAAAATCACTAGTTTCCTAGGTTGGGGGTGGAAGCTTTGAGATTTGGAATAAGGGGGGATAATAAATGATGTTTAGATATTATAATGGGATAAATATCTAATAATTTATCTTATTAAATAAATACAAGAGAAAATGGAAGTGGCAATAGAGCATGAAGACACATCGAGACTATGGGGCCCACACTAGCTAGAATTCCTATGTTAAATGGTATATTTCTTTTGCAAATTTGAATATATGGGAATCCTAATGTTTTTTGATGGATTATAAGGATAATATAATTTTTCATATACTTCATAGGTTGAAATTGGGATGAATTGTAACTTACATGGGAGAGGAAGAGCCAAATGGGAGTTTCATGGACACTTGGATAGATTTCCCTTACATTTATGACATTTATGACACCAATCATGGAGATTCTATGAAAGTTATGAACCATGTTAGATATAAAGGATGAAATACTGAAATAATGACATGTAAATCCTGAATAGATCATCTTGGAGGTCGAAATTTGGAGTTGGAGAAGGCCAAGAGGCTCCTACTCAAATTTGGGAGAAGAGGGAAGGTGAAGAGAGAGGCCACATGGCATAGCATGAGCAGCCACACCAATTCGAATTGTATTTGGTTTATGGATGGATTTGGAACCTTAGAATACCAATAATTTTTATAAAATATAGGGATCATCCATGAGAGGATGCTTTTTCTCATTTGTGAATTGTGAGAGCTAGTAGATGACTAGTTTTCTTGCTCAAGCCAATTTTGAGGGTGAAAGATTCCCATCCTAGTTGGTGTTTGGAAAGGAAACTTAGGTATTTCATGGAGGTTTAATGTAGTCTTATTTTTATGTGTAATATACAGGAAATAATGTGTATTCTTCTACTGCAGCACTCTCTCTCAACTATTTCCAGTTTTCACACCATATTCATACCAATGGAGGGATTGCGCTTTGGGTGAGCTATTGATCTCTTTGGGGAATATTATAATCCTAATTATATTATTATATGATTTATATGCTCTGTATTTCATGTTTATAAGTCTCTTAGGTCGAAATACCCAAAATAATTCATGTAAAAATGTTGAACAATGAAGAAATAGTGTCATTTCTCCACTATCTTGTTGTGAACCATTGTAATGCTGATGATTTAGAGTTGGTAGAGCCTTTAAATGTAAATTTATAATTGAAATACATTAAATATTATCTTTTATTTATTATCATAAAGTTCCAATTCGAAATTCCCAATATTTGTATGTCAAAATGACTTTTAATGAGCAAACGATGACCATTTCCACTCTATTTTGATGTATGCCATGGTAATGCTTATTATTTCGAATGGAGGAATGTATGTATGATAAATGTATGATGGATGGACTATAATTAATGTGTATTTCAAGTATCATGTTCATTTCTTAAGCATTTGAAGCCATTTTATTCATTTTTATTGCATTGGGAGAAGATTTGGTGCATTTTCCCCAAGGGTCGAAATTGTGACTTGGGAGTTGTTTTGGAAAGAGTCATAATAGACTGTATAAACTGAAAAATAATGCATATGAGACTTTTAAAAGGTCCCTTACACATAACCATCCTATTTTAATAAATTCAAGTGACTTTGGGATCATTTGTGAATCCATTTCCGACAATTACCCGGAGGGAATTGGAGCCCCAATTTGCTAGTAAAGGCTCCTACTTTGAACATAACATTAAACAAGTTTGCAGAAGTAATTGGGAGGTAAAAAAACCTACATGAGAATTATATTTAAGTTATATTATCATTCATGTACCTTCAGAGAAAATTTGGAATCATTTGAGTCAATTTGGAGGTCTAGACATCAAAACTAGTCAAGAGCCAAAATTGTGAAAAAATTGGAAAATTGGGCATTTTAGTAAAATTCCAAAAAGGGACATTACACCGCAAGTCATCCATATGTTGTGATAGTTTTGGTGATCAAGCAATAAGATCATCCAGGTAGAACAATATGATATCAATTAGATCATGGAAACAATATGTCATGGCGCACTGGAAGGTGGCCCCAACATTTTTCATACCAAAGGGAATTACTCGATATGTGAATGTGCCGCACAGGGTTGTGAATGCAGTATTATAATGGTATTATTTGTAGATCTAGATTTGCTTATATTTGAAAAATCCATCCATGAAGGAAAATACCTCATATCTAGTGGATGCATTGATAATCTGATCGATGAAGGGTGTTGGGAAGTTGTCTTTGGGACAAGCCCCATTGATATCATAGAAGTCTGTGCAAACATGGATGGTACCCTATTTTTTATTCACGGAAACAGGATTAGAAACCCAAGTGGTGTACACAATGGGGTAAATGAAGACAATTGTGTGTATGTTCTCTATCTTGGCTTTGACCGTGGCCACTTTCGAAGGATGGATGGGCCATTTATTTTGGTGTATGGGGGCCACATCGGGCCATGTGTCCATGTGGTGTTCCACGATGGATGGATCCTGTTAAGTCAGTAAATTGTTTCTTCAATTTTGGTTTGACTTCTCCAATTTTGGTTTGATTTTCATTTTATTTGAAGTAACTTTTTGTTTTAAATCTCATTATTAGTTTCCTTAAGGGACTCTTTTGGTTGTTAGATGTTTTTTTTTTGAATTTGGTTTTTATATTTTTGTTTTAATTTTTGATCCTTTGCATTTTAATGGGTTTAAAGAAAAAGTCATTCTATCAAAGAATTGATTCAAAAATGATTATTTTGAGCATACCAAGGCAAGATCATTACTCAAGCAATTTTTTAAACTTCCTACAAAGTGTCAAAAAGCTGAAAAATAGCGAAAAAATAGCACTAAAGATATTCTTGTAGAGCTGGAGCCCGAAATTAACAAAGAGCACGCTACAAGAATATCGCGACTCTCATTTTCTCCAATTTTTTAGCCGAAATTTAGCACGATCTCAGTTCTGGAGTGACTAGTTACGTGATTTGAGGATTTTATTACGTGCTATGTCAGTTTCCATCATGTGAACAGGTGATTTTGATTTATGGAAGGGATCATTTCATTACACTAATGGAGAAGATGGCCTCCTCTTCAAAGGTCGCAATGCTTCATTCGCTTCTGCATCTGCAATCAATACTGGAAATGAGAATGAAGTTATAGGAAGGGATCCTGAATCACTTAATCAAAATAGCGATACTCAATTTGTAAGCAGGTCTATAGAGGGTAAAGTTCTGGATACCGGCGGCATGTTAAAACAAAGATCTATTGTGTTGAAAGATGGAACAGTGGAGACGTTTTTCACATTGCCTCCTATGAATTCAGATCATCCACTATCCAAACCCAAAACATACTCCACAAATGATGTTATTGGTAGTAAGAATGGTGTATTGTCTTCAGATGGTAATGTGGCATTTCCCCCCCCACTTGATCTGCCTAGGACCAAACATTGTCAGAATTCCCAATATACAAAACCAACGAGCAACCGTGAATTTCATTACGGCAGGCTATCAATGGGACAAGCTGTTGATGAGGAAGAGGGGCATATGGAAGACATGAATTATTCAAGGAGCGCAGCATATAATATTGGGCTGGTCCAGTCTAAAAGCTCAGCATTAGATACTAACTCTTAGCCAGAGTTTCATGGAAATGTTGGCAGAGTGTTGAAAAGGAAGTACATTGATGAGGATAATCATAGGGGTGACATAGAGCGGGTCTTTCTGAAGGACCGGGATAAGTCTAGGAAGCTTCGAAAAATGGATAGTAATGAGAATAATTGGAGAGATCGAGAACGAACTCCTATCTATCACACATATGGGGGGAGGACATCCAATGATGAGATCTTGCGGAGGGTTTCTGGTTCAAGATTACCTCTTGTGGGCAATTCATTTCATATGCCAAGGAAATTGCCTGAGTCAAAGATTAACCAGGAAAAGATCAGTGGTCAGTCAAAATGGAAAAAACGAGACTGGCACTATGACAATGATCCCAATCAGAACATGAAGGAAGAACCGAGTTTCCATTTCCCTTATAAATTTCAAAAATCCAGTGTTCAGTATGACGAACAAGGAAGCTCATGGAATGGGCATTATGCAAAAGATGATGAACTTTCGTGCAATAAGGAGCCTTTTCAGCAGCCTAATTTGGCTGAGGATTCTGATTCCTTCAAGCAACAAGTTCAGAGAGCATTTCTGCGTTTTTCAAAAGTTCTCAATGAGAATCCATGGCAACAAAAACAATATGAAGAGCAGGGGAAAGCTGGATCCATGCTTTGCATTGTGTGTAGTAGCAGGTTTCCAAAAGATTTTGTAGACACCCACAGTTTGGTTATGCATGCATTCAATTCTCGAAAAATTGGCCTTAGAGCAGAACACTTGGTCCTTCATAAGGTTTTCTGTGTCTCGATGGGTTGGAATCATGTTGTAGCACCAGATAATGCAAAGTTGTACCAGTCACTACCATCGCCAGATGCAAGAGCTATGAAAGAAGATCTTATTCTATGGCCTCCACTGGTTATTGTGCATAATGAAAACAGTGAAATGAAGAAAGATGGGTCTGAGCATGTTATTAGCAATCTAGACATTGATGAGATTCTTCAAGGACTTAGATTCAGCAATGGAAAATTAAAGGTCGTAAATGGAAGTAGTGCTATTCAAGGCACACTACTTGTTAAATTCTCTTCAATATTTTCTGGGTTACAAGAGGCTGAACAATTGCATAAAAATTGTGAAGACAACCATTATGGAAGGAATGATTGGCTTCAAGTTCAATCCCAAAATAAAAGCCAACAAAATATTTCTGAAGATTCAAATCTTTTACAGGCTGATGGAAATGCAAAGGATGGCAAGAAGCCATTTTATGGTTATATTGGAATTGCCAGGGATTTAGAGAAAGTTGATTTTGACACTAAAAAAAGGACCTTGGTTAAGAGCAGGAAAGATATAGAAGCTATCACAGATGGTCCAGTTCATGGAGCCTAAGGCATCAACATTACTTCATTTGCAGAAAAAATTACTTGAGTAAGGAGGAGGTTCAGTGGATAGCATTCTAATATTTTGGTTACAGTAGACTTGTAGGATAAAGTGAAAGTTCCTGTGACTAGTGGGAATATTTTGAGAACTGCTGTTGAATATTTAGGTCCCATGTAAGATTGATAGAATCAAGCTAAGCCACTTTTGCATGGACATCATTATTGATTTGTGAAGAGTTGGAGCTGGATCAAGACTTGTGAAACAGGGGCCAAGCACATTTGTAGTAGCATTTGTGAACATGTCTAAAGTGCAGTCATGAATTTTTTATTTTCCAACATAAGGTGTTGAAAATATGAAGAATCTTGAGGCTTTCTCTACTTCTGGAGGTTGTGATCTATCACCGAGTCTTCAGTTGTGAAGGAGTTTTGATTGCCTAGAAAGTCCAACAGAACTTTGTAAACAGCTAGGACTTACAAGTAGTAATTTTCAATACATTTCTTTAAGCACCATATGCAAATAACAAAGTCTCAGTACTTATGAATGAAAAAGGAGGCAGTAGAAACAGAATTCTGCTCTATTTTTTCCTATTTTGAGTCATTGATGTAAAATGCTGACCACAAGCTAAAGGAGAGGAATTTTTGAAAAAAAAAGGAGGTTTGTTGTTCCTAAGATACCCATACACAAAAACCTCTCTCAGTTTTGCAACAGCTATCAATTTTTGAAATATCCAATTTAATCTTTGCAGCCTATTTTTCAGGGTTTTTAAATATTTAATATTTTCCTGTTTTAGTGTTCATTTTGCGGGCCAGATTCCAATCGATTGGAGATGAATTTTTTAAAACCAAGAGAGGTTTTTGTCCATCACGGACCCATATCCAAAAAACTCTCTCAGGTTTTACACAGATGTCACCAATGGAGAGATATGGAAGCTTCTTTGACACCTATTTTCCTGAAATTCACCATATTTCCCAAGAATCCGATTTGCTATTTTTAGTCAATTAGTTGAGTTAGTTAGTTAATGTAACTGCTGGGTAGTTTCAATTTCGACCTAATGAAATGGAAATAGAATCACTTCTTTGTAATTATAAAAGAGGGATAAAGGGACTGAAGTAGGGTTCTGATTTTTGGGAGCATCAGGAGGTCTGCAAGCTGTTTGTCTCTTCATACTTGTTCAGAGATAAGTACTGTAACTCTTATAAGCATTTGCTGATGAAATAATGAGATATATGACTTTTTCCCCTTCAGCTTGTCTGTGTTGGATTTATTATTGAACTTGTTTAGTTTCTTAAATGATAAATTCATTGCTAGTTAATGTGTATTTTCTGGTAATGCTTATCCTTTATGTATGAACCTCAGCATAGTCTTTCTGTTGGATCTTATGTGATATGTTATGCATCTTTATCAGTTTCTGTTTATGATTTAGTTGTTACTTTTCTTCTGAATGTATTCCCTGACTATTGTTGAAGCTTACAACCATTTAAATCATACCAAAAACCCTAAACTTTGTTTTATTTATTGAGTTTTACTCTTGAGATTGTGTTGGCTTGTTTCTCTGGCCTTAGAAACAATTTCTGGCACAAACATCTTTGGCGTTGTTGCTGGGGATCGAACCCAGGTCACCTGCGTGATAGGTGGGAATACTCACCACTATACTACAACGAATGCATTCAGTCTATTATCCTTGAACATCAAAAGACAATGGATGATAGTCCTTCATTTGAAGACAGTGGGGAAAGGGAGGTTCAAAGTGTTGACATTGTCGGTGATACTATTCAAAAATTTACAGCGCAAATTCAGGCTGATCTTGATGTCTTTTATCGCTCATGCCTGATTGACATTCATGGAACAAAATATTCTTATGGACATCCTGTCTTTTTCATAGAGCAGGAAGAAGTAACTTATGGAAGTTTTTATGATCCAATAGCAGATTATTTAAAGTCAATACCAGGTTGTAGATCTGTTATTTCAGAGACACTATTCGATAAAAGTGGGTATAAGTTGTTGAATCTCTGCTCTTCATGTTTTCCAATATTTCTGATTATATATATATTTGGAGTTGGAAACAAGTTTTGGTGGGTTGATCAAATTTTTTCTTGGTTACATTGGAAATGGGATTTCGATTTGATTCAGTAGTTGGAAGGTTCCTCAGAGAAAGAGATTTGACTTTCATTGTATATATCAGTGTGTGAAGGATTGAATAAAGACTCCATAGCCCAATGGAAGTTTTACAGACAGAATGCACTGGTCTACAGGTTCTTGAAGCCTCGCAGGGAGGACTTCATCCCGCAACTGGAGCCAGATGTTAAGTCGGTAAATTGTTTCTTCAATTTTGGTTTGACTTCTCCAATTTTGGTTTGATTTTCATTTTATTTAAAGTAACTTTTTGTTTTAAATCTCATTATTAGTTTCCTTTAGGGACTCTTTTGGTTGTTAGATGTTTTTTTTTTGAACTTGGTTTTTATATTTTTGTTTTAATTTTTGATCCTTTGCATTTTAATGGGTTTAAAGAAAAATTCATTCTATCAAAGAATTGATTCACAAATGATTATTTTGAGCATACCAAGGCAAGATCATTACTCAAGCAGTTTTTTAAACTTCCTACAAAGTGTCAAAAAGCTGAAAAATAGCAAAAAAATAGCACTAAAGATATTCTTGTAGCGCTGGAGCCTGAAATTAACAAAGAGCGCGCTACAAGAATATCGCGACTCTCATTTTCTCCAATTGTTTAGCCGAAATTTAGCACGATCTCAGTTTTGGAGTGACTAGTTACGTGATTTGAGGATTTTATTACGTGCTATGTCAGTTTCCATCATGTGAACAAGTGATTTTGATTTATGGAAGGGATCATTTCATTACACTGATGGAGAAGATGGCCTCCTCTTCAAAGGTCGCAATGCTTCATTCATTTCTGCATCTTCAATCAATACTGGAAATGAGAATGAAGTTATAGGAAGGGATCTTGAATCACTTAATCAAAATAGCGATACTCAATTTGTAAGCAGGTCTGTAGAGGGTAAAGTTCTGGATACCAGTGGCATGTTAGAACAAAGATCTATTGTCTTGAAACATGGAACGGTGCAGACATTTTTCACATTGCCTCCTACGAGTTTAGATCATCCACTATCCAAACCCAAAACATACTCCACAAATGACGTTATTGGCAGTAAGACTGGTGTATTGTATTCAGATGGTAATGTGGCATTTCCCCCCCAACTGATTTGCCTAGGACCAAACATTGTTAGAATTCCCAATATACAAAACCAACAAGCAACTGTGAATTGCATTACGGCAGGCTATCACTGGGACAAGCTGTTGATGAGGAAGAGGGGCATATGGAAGACATGAATTATTCAAGGAGCGCAGCATATAATATTGGGCTGGTCTAGTCTAAAAGCTCAACATTAGATACTAACTCTTAGCCAGACTTTCATGGAAATGTTGGCAGAGTGTTGAAAAGGAAGTACATTGATGAGGATAATCATAGGGGTGACATAGAGCGGGTCTTTCTGAAGGACCAGGATAAGTCTAGGAAGCTTTGAGAAATGGATCGTGATGAGAATAATTGGAGAGATCGAGAAAGAACTCCTATCTATCGCACATATGGGGGGAGGACATCCAATGATGAGAGCTTGCGGAGGGTTTCTGGTTCAAGATTACCTCCTATGGGCAATTCATTTCATATGCCAAGGAAATTGCCTGAGTCAAAGATTAACCAGGCAAAGATCAGTGGTCAGTCAAAATGGAAAAAACGAGACTGGCACTATGACAATGATCCCAATCAGAACATGAAGGAAGAACAGAGTTTCCATTTCCCTTATAAATTTCAAAAATCCAGTGTTCAGTATGACAAAGAAGGCAGCTCATGGAATGGGCATTGTGCAAAAGATGATGAACTTTCATGCAATAAGGAGCCTTTTCAGCAGCCTAATTTGGCTGAGGATTCTAATGCCTTCAAGCAACAAGTTCAGAGAGCATTTCTACATTTTTCAAAAGTTCTCAATGAGAATCCATGGAAACAAAAACAATATGAAGAGCAGGGGAAAGCTGGATCCGTGCTTTGCATCGTGTGTAGCAGCAGGTTTCCAAAAGATTTTGTAGACACCCACAGTTTGGTTATGCATGCATTCAATTCTCAAAAAATTGGCCTTAGAGCAGAACACTTGGGCCTGCATAAGGTTTTGTGTGTCTCGATGGGTTGGAATCATGTTGTAGCACCAGATAATGCAAAGTTGTACCAGTCACTGCCATCGCCTGATGCAAGAGCTATGAAAGAAGATCTTATTCTATGGCCTCCACTGGTAATTGTGCATAATGAAAACAGTGAAATGAAGAAAGATGGGTTTGAGCATGTTATTAGCAATCTAGACATTGATGAGATTCTTCAAGGACTTAGATTCAGCAATGCAAAAATAAAGGTCGTAAATGGAAGTAGTGCTATTCAAGGCACACTACTTGTTAAATTCTCTTCAACATTTTCTGGGTTACAGGAGGCTGAAGAATTGCATAAAAATTGTGAAGACAACCATTATGGAAGGAATGATTGGCTTCAAGTTCAATCCCAAAATAAAAGCCAACAAAATATTTCTGAATATTCAGATCTTTTACAGGCTGATGGAAATGCAAAGGATGGCAGGAAGCCATTTTATGGTTATATTGGAATTGCTGGGGATTTAGAGAAAGTTGATTTTTACACTAAGAAAAGGACCTTGGTTAAGAGAAGGAAAGATATAGAAGCTATCACAGATGGTCCAGTTCATGGAGCCTAAGGCATCAACATTACTTCATTTGCAGAAAAAATTACTTGAGTAAGGAGGAAGTTCAGTGGATAGCATTCTAATATTTTGGTTACAGTAGACTTGTAGGATAAAGTGAAAGTTCCTGTGACTAGTGGGAATATTTTGAGAGCTGCTGTTGAATATTTAGGTCCCATGTAAGATTGACAGAATCAAGCTAAGCCACTTTTGCATGGACATCATTATTGATTTGTGAAGAGTTGGAGCTGGATCAAGACTTGTGAAACAGGGGCCAAGCACATTTGCAGTAGCATTTGTGAACATGTCTAAAGTGCAGTCATGAATTTTTGCTTTGACAACATAAGGTGTTGAAAATATGAAGAATCTTGAGGCTTTCTCTACTTCTGGAGGTTGTGATCTATCACCGAGTCTTCAGTTGTGAAGGAGTTTTGATTGCCTAGAAAGTCCAACAAAACTTTGTAAATAGCTAGGACTTACAAGTAGTACTTTTCAATACATTGGTTTAAGCACCAGATGCAGATAACAAAGTCTCAGTACTTATGAATGAAAAAGGAGGCAGTAGAAACAGAATTCTGCTCTATTTTTTCCTATTTTGAGTCATTGAAGTAAAATGCTGACCACGAGCTAAAGGAGAGAAATTTTTGAAAAACAAAGGAGGTTTTTGTTCCTAAGATACCCATCTACAAAAAAATCTCTCAGTTTTGCAACAGCTGTCAAGGTTTGAAAGATCCAATTTAATCTTTGCAGCCTATTTTTCAGGGTTTTTAAATATTTAATACTTTCCTGTTTTAGTGTTCATTTTGTGGGGCAGATTCTGATCGAGTGGAGATGAATTTTTTAAAACCAAGAGAGTTTTTTGTCCATCACGGTCCCATATACAAAAACCTCTCTTAGTTTTTACACAGGTTTCACCAATTGAGAGATATGGAAGCTTCTTTGACACCTATTTTCCTGAAATTCGCCATATTTGCCAGGAATCTGATTTGCTATTTTTAGTCAATTAGTTGAGTTAGTTAGTTAATGTAACTGCTGGGTAGTTTCAATTTCGACCTTGAAATGGAAATAGAATCACTTCTTTGTAATTATAAAAGAGGGATAGAGGGACTGAAGTAGGGTTCTGATTTTTGGGAGCATCAGGAGGTCTGCAAGCTGTTTGTCTCTTCAGACTTGTTCAGAGATAAGTACTGTAACTCTTATAAGCATTTGCTGATGAAATAATGAGATATATGAATTTTTCCCCTTCATCTTGTCTGTGTTGGATTTATTATTGAACTTGTTTAGTTTCTTAAATGATAAATTCATTGCTAGTTAATGTGTATTTTCTGGTAATGCTTATCCTTTATGTATGAACCTCAGCATAGTCTTTCTGTTGGATCTTATGTGATATGTTATGCATCTTTATCAGTTTTTGTTTATGATTTAGTTGTTACTTTTCTTCTGAATGTATTCCCTGACTGTTCTTGAAGCTTACAACCATTTAAATCATACCAAAAACCCTAAACTTTGTTTTATTTATTGAGTTTTACTCTTGAGATTGTG
This sequence comes from Pseudotsuga menziesii, assembly GCA_001517045.1. Lineage (NCBI taxonomy): Eukaryota > Viridiplantae > Streptophyta > Pinopsida > Pinales > Pinaceae > Pseudotsuga > Pseudotsuga menziesii. The sequence continues at coordinate 31,497 of LPNX010850568.1, forward strand.
TTGGCTTGTTTCTCTGGCCTTAGAAACAATTTTTGGCACAAACAGATCCAACCCAAGAATTTCAGTGCAAGACTAGGCAAAGATGTCACAGAATTCTTGGAAGAGATCTTTTTATGCAGTGACTTCTTTTGGGGAGCAGAATTCCCCCACCATGATTTCTTCAAAAACCTTAGGATTGGTTGAGATGTTGATTTTGATGGTTGGTGAGATGTTGGCCATGTTCCCTTCTTTGAAGGTGTCTGGTACTGAAATGGGGCTTTTGAACCAGTCGACTTTCCCATGAATGAAATATTTGGTTTCCATGAAAAATTGGTCTGACTGTGACACAAGATCTTCGAGGAGGAAGAATGAGTGATGGTGCATGTCATCCCATGGGTATTCCGGGGTAGTTAAGGCTTCAAGTATCTCCTCTTCATTGCAGAAGAAACAAAGGCATAGGTCTAATGGACCATCATTTGTGGTGGAGACAAGAGGGTCGGTAGAACTGGACATCATGTAAATGGACATGGTGTCTGAAGAAGGAGGTTGGGGGTGAACTTCTTTGATCAAGGTGATCTCAGACTCAAGGGAATGTTGACAAAGGTTGCCTAAATCCATTTGAAACTCAGACAAGTCTTGGTAGTCGTGAGAATAATGTCCATACAATCCAGAAAGGGTGCACACATGGTTTGTTCTCAATGACTTGTTTCTGACTATTGGCCCACTTGGGAGTTCAACCATGAGAAGGTTTTCCATTGTATCCATGGCGTCCAAGTGTGCATGGATTATAGGAATTTTAGGGAAGTTTTGAGTTGGATGGCCCTATACTTCATAGATGGTGCAAGGCAGGATTTTTCGAGGTTCAGTGGTAGTTTTTGCATTCTTGCCCCTGGCCCTTTTTGGGTGGGGTAGTGTGGGTGCAGGTGAGGTGGTTGGTTTTTGCGGGCTAGGTGGAGGGTGAGACTCGACCAAAATGGGTTGGATGGGGGTTAAGACTACCTGGGGCATTGGTGGTTGAGCTGGTGGATCAAGATACCACATATGAATTCCCAATGTAAGGTTGGGTAAGTTTAAGGTGGCCATTACTGGCTTGCTCATGACACCAGGCGGGGGAAAGAGGAAGGGAATTGTGTGGACTAGAGAGGAGCCTAGATAACTCCTTGATGGTTGTATGTGGGGATGAGGTTATAGTTGAGGCTACACATAATGTTGTGTTTGTGGATGATGTTGCCGCTGCTATTGATGTTGTGGTTACGGACGGTCTTGTGGTTGCGATTGGGGCTGTGACTACGGTTGTTGTTTGGGTGCAGCTGTTTTGGATGAGAGCACGCACAAATTTGTAGTCCCATTTGGTGTCGGTGGTGATACTAAGGGGAAATAATCCGTCATGGTGTTATCAACAAACAAACCCAGGGCCAACATTCAACAATGGGGAGGCTGGTATGTTGTCAACCATGGTGTTGACCGTAGGGATAACATTGGCAGGTGCGGTTAGCCTTTGCAGGTCAATGGTGTTGATTGTAGGGATAACGTTGGCAGGTGTTGTTAGCCCTTATGGATTGTGATAAGTCAGTTGGTCAATCATCATGATTTTCCCTTCATGGGGGAACATCATGAGACAAAAGATAGTTGATGCTACAACTCTCATGGTGTGCATATAACTTCTTTCAAGGAGAAGGTTATAGTCCAATTGAACATTGATAACTTCTATGTCAATCATAATTGTATTCCCAGCTAATGTGATGGAGACATCGGGGAGGATTCCTTGGGATTTAGTGGGATGGCCATCATAAGCCCACAGAGTTGTGGAGGATGGTTGCATAATTTGGGATCAAATTTTTTGCCAAACTAGGGTAGATATAATGCACGTGGATTCCCCCTCATCCACTATGCACCGATGCACGACAAAATTCTAGATAGACACTAGGATTTGAAAGGAAATGGTTGATGGCATTCACGGTTCTCCATTCTCTATGTCGAATGTGATCAACTTGGAGTTAGAGGGGTCCACAGCACCGAGGGTGGATACTAAGGATTTTCGTTGCATTGGGAATGTTTTGAGTACCTCAAGAGTGGACATGGCGGTAGGTTTTTGGGCCAAATCATCCACTATGTTGTAGCTGAAAGCATCTCTAGTCATGGCGTTGTTGGAAACCCAATGTATCAGGGGGTGCGAAAAAAGGGGTAACTGAAGAGGTGCATTGGTTTTTTTAGACGTAGATTTCGTTGATGTGTCAGCAGTTTTGGTGTTGGTTTCATACTGATTTTGTTTAGTTTGTAGATTGACCTCTTCAGTTGTCATAGCTAGCAGGTGGTAGACACCTGTTTCCACTATGGGAGGTGCCTCTAGAGCATTGGGATTGGGTTTGGGAGGGGGTGCAGTTGCCACCAATCCTTGGACTGGTAATGGGTTTTGGAGCACCATAGGAGGAGGTCCTTGTGGTGTTGGGTTGGGTTGGGCTTGATCAATTGTATTGGTGGAATGTTGAACCTCATTTCTAATGGCCTGTTTAGTATGACCCATGAAGGAAGACACAAATGTGTAGTTCCTGTAGACCTCGCATAGTGTGCACAGTTGGTTTGTCTGCAACGGGGCGTTGCGTCTTGGTGCACTTGGTTGTTGAGGATTTTGAGCTGGCTGATTTGCCGTGGCATTGCTGGGAGGATTTGGTCATTGACCTCCTCCCTGCAGTTTATTATTGCCTTGGTTTTGGGGTCGATTATTTATGGCTTACCCTTGTTTGTTATTGGGGACTGACTTGTTGGGATGGTTTTGTTGTGCAAACACATGTCCTAATGGAGCATGTGGAGTAGGCATGGGGGATTGAACTACTTGCACCGATGGTGCATAGTATATTTGGGTGCATACCAATACCACAAATGTGGGCATTTGTCCCGTGTATTGCTATGTTGGCCAAGCCAAGGCCTGGGCTTGCTGCGGTGGAGCAGGTTGTGCATAAGAATTCATGACTCCGGACTGGGACATCATTCATGCATAGTCCAGAGTTTGGTTTTGGTAAGAAAAACTAGTAGTGTTTCTTGGTTGTGGTGGTATTGCAAGTGGTGTCTGAAGGTGTTGTGGTTGGTGAGAGATAGAACCTATGATACCATCTACAACATGGGATGCCCCCAGTGCATCCCGGTAGGAGTTTCCTGCACAGAGAGCATCTGGAATGACGGTGTAAAGGTATCCAGACTATGCATAGATCATATAAAACTATTGGGATTTCAAGATGGAATCCTCTTCGAATTGGGGATGTTCGGATGCAACGTCCTTTGCTATAGGTGGGAGCAAGGTTTTAAGGAACTAATCTAGGAAGATCATGTCATCAAGTTGGTTCTTACACAAACTACGGTGTCGCTGCAAATCATGGATGTGGTCAGTTATGTGGGTCATAGTATTTTGGCTGCAAGATAACAAGATCTCCACCCCTTCATCATATCTGATGGGGAGTTGGAAATATTGTAGGAACATGAATGCCAGGGAGTTGAAATCTAGGTACTTGGCTTGTGGTAGCTCAATGTACCACTTGGCTGCAGCACCTGTGAGGGTGAGTTGGAATAGTCTTAGCCTAATCAAATCATCTACAATGGTTTTTTATGAGCACCACAGATGAAATGTCATGATATGGTTTTGGGGGCACTCCCCTACCTTCCCTTCAAACTTGGGAATGTCTGAGGGAAGTTTGGTTGGCATGGGACGCCAAAACATTTGATGGGGGATAGGGTCATTTGTTAACCAAGCCAAGTTAGGCAAGTTGAGACATGCCATGAAAGGAAGGTTTGAACCCAGGTTGATGTGAGATGGGGAAGCCATGGTGGTGGGGTTTGCAGGTATATGATGCAACTGAATAACTAGGGGTACTTTTGGTGCCATTGTGGATGGGATAGTGCCCCCAAGTGTGGTAGGAGGGGCAGTGTAGGTGGAAGGGTTAGTGCCCCCATGTATCCCAAGTGGGACAATGTGGGTTGAAGGAATACTGCCCCCATGTGTTACAGGTGGGACAACTTGACTGGTCAATATGGGTGGTGGTAGCTGGCTTATGATGGTTTGCATGACCATGATGGGGCCACCTGCAAGGGTGTTGGTGGTGTTTTGTGGTGTGGACATGGGTCCACTAGCAATTACTATGCCAAAAAATGGACCTAGGTTTGCACTAGCCATGGGGCTTGATGGTGCCATGTGCAAATATGGTTCAGACTGATATGGTTTTGAATCTAAATCAGATGATGTGTGGCCTTTTGATGGTGTAGAAGTGTTGGGCTCTGATCTATCAGTGTTAATCAGAACTTGAATTTAAAATCAATCCGGGTCTGTGGACTTCGAGACACATCCAAATTTAGGACAGAGAAGCTGGACTGATTTAGAATTTAGCTATCTGTAATGGAATCTACTGATAGAAACTAAGATACTGCAGCTCACAGAGACAAAATCATCTTACAAGGGTAATTTCATTGTTTCCTTTTTAAGCATACAATAATTGATTTGTGAAAGCATAAAAGACTGAGGTAAAAAAATTAATTAAACAACAAATTTATAAATCCTAGGATCAAACTGCAAAATTCCACCAGCGCTGAAGACACATTCACCAATCAAGATCTCTTACAAGAC